>JAANSK020256119.1:0-12764 GCA_011763485.2 Isoetes engelmannii
GGTGGATTTGTATTTAGTTGCTTTATTTCCTGATGAATGTTTTGCAGATAAAGCTTGGAGATAACTCTTTCGTATCAATTGGTATCAGAGCACGGTTCTTGTTTCTTTCGGAAACTGTGGTAGGCAGATTCATAGATCTAGAATCTAGAATTTAAAAAGTTAAATTCTATACTTAAGTAGACTAGTATAGAAGTTTTGAACAACAGGTGCATCCATCTTTTGAAGAGCCGAAGGTGCATCCAGATTTTGAAGAGCAGTCTAGAATTATAAGAATTAAACTTTGCTTTACAGGAATTTATTGCTGAGATAACTTTTTGTTAATGTGTTTAACTACTGCAGAATGCAGTAGTTAAGTAGACTCAAGGCCATCTTTCATAATCAAGGATGAGTGTGATGAGTGAGAGTAATTTGCTTTTAGAGGAGTTTTATTGCAGGGTTTTCTTTTTGAAGAGTTATAGACAGAATTGTTGACGAAGAAAACGCAAGACGTGGTTTCCATAATTGCGTTTCCATAATTGCGTGAAAAGACAGAGTGTCACCAAATTGTATTGTCATAACTCCGACCTTGTTTCCTGCTTCAACATCAACCAAATCTACGAGACTTTTTCAGCACAAGACTTCCGTATAAGACTATTTACATGCTACTATCTTATAAGCCATATACCTTGCTTGCAGGTTCCCAGAATTCTGACAATTTCTTAAAACCAATTCCTAAAGCCTACATCTTAAATTTGGATGGTTGTTAGATTGAATATCTAGTGGTTACATTAATCATTCCTTAAACTTCTCTTCCAAGCCAAAAGCTAAATTTTGAGTATTTAGTGTTAAATTGCCTTAGAGGATTCTAAGGTGCTACTCTCTTGATTCCGTTCATTTTCTAAAGCTAGAAATCTTTGTTATTAAGAATTACCTTCCTTTTCCTTTAGATCTTACATCTTGAGACAGCTATTATGACTGCAGCATAATAGTTGATCTTGGTACTTTTTAGTCTTAAGGGCTGGACTTGAATATTTTTAGTTGTGGACTCAACTAGGGTAGTAACCATGGATTTGGTTATTTTAGCCTCTGATGGCTGGACTTGATTATTTCTAATTATGGATTCAATAAGGGTTGCAACCATGGACTTGGTTGTGTTAAATTTGCCATATACTTCCTTGATCGAGGTCTATCAATCATGGGAAAGGGAGGAATTGATATGGTGGTGCTCGGGGGAGTGGCTATATGAGCAAGAGAATGAGAAAGAAAGTTAAATATCTATGCCAAATCATTGAATGTTTATGTCAAGCCATTGAATAGAATATCCAAGATAAACCTCTATCTTTATGGATTCAATCAGGGTTGCAACCATGGACTTGGTTGTATTAAATTTGCCATATACTTCCTTGATCGAGGTCGATCAATCATGAAAAAGGGAGGAATTGATATGGTGGTGCTCGGGGGAGTGGCTATATCAGCAAGAGAATGAGAAAGAAAGTTAAATATCTATGAGTGTGTACCATTGCATAAGTGGATAAATTGGGAAGTAAAAGGTATGCACCAAGTCCTTCAACGCTATAGCTTCTCATTTTATGGGGTCATTTCTCTTATAACCAGACCATGGACAACTGACAAGATGGAAGTGGAAGTTCCCTATATTAGTTAAATGAAGTCTCGATATTACATGGATGAGGGGGATATTATGAATGTAGCCTCATTGCACTGCAAATGTACTTTCTATTTGGAATGAGCTATGAATTTTACCTTGCAAATTGAAGATCCCTGTAAGATGCATTGTTTTAATTGCTTAATGAAAAGTTCCCCTTTCTAGCATCAGATGGACCAAACCTTTGCTCCCAGAAGAGTGTTTTTTGTATAACAATTTGATATTTGTATTTTTATTATGTAGCACAATCCATAATACACATTTTAAAATGCATTAGGAATGTCTACGTGCATTAAAATATTTCTGTAGGAATGAACATCTACATGTTGGGAAGCACAAATGCATGTGAACTTACTAGTACTAATCATTAACTATACAATAGCTTCAGGAGTGGACAAATTTTTGCTTCCAATAGAAACTTCTTTCTTTATATAGGAAATAAAGCTAAAAGCGCAAAGCCTTGATTGGAATCTGAAAACCCATTGCATATTGGTTAGATTGCTTAAGCAAACATGGCTTCTACCTCAGTTCTATACTTGGATGAAGCATTAGGCCTGAACCCATCCACCACTCGTGACCTTGAACATAAGGAGCCAATCACAATAAGGAACAGGAGAACATGAATAAGATGGCTTTGCCCGTATAAAAAGCATGAAAAAGGTCATGAGCATTGTAGTTTCCAGCATAACAGCAACATCAGCAATATCAATATCTGTAGGAAGGCGCACACAAAAATTTTAAGTACTATATGAACTTGAAACATACAAAACACTGTTAGCATACATATGCAGCACACAAAGAACCATAAATAGCCAGTTCATTTCAAGAATCTAAATTTGGCCAAGGAAATCTCGTGATGCATATATCATTTAACTCTGAGAAAGCATCCCACTGCAACAGATTGTTTTACAATAGAAAATGACACTGATATTGTTGCATGGCTTGCAATTATGGCAGCAACAGTTGCAATCACAAAAACTGGCCAGAATACAGGGCGTGCATATTTGGCAGATAGTGTAAGTAATCGCATAATTGCCTTTCAATTCGTACATTTGCTTCAAAAGGAACACAATTTACCTGGAATAGAGTTATAAACACCATCCTTCATTTGATCTAAGTTTACTCTAAGATATGCTACTTGTCCCATGTATGCCAATAATAGACACAGGAAGACCAGCACACTGAAGCCAAGCTGCAAAGCATGAAGCGATAATGAGATGCATATAAGAAGAGAGTTCTTATCAAAAGCATTATTGCCATATACCTGTATTGAAAATGCACTAAAATGCCCTAAATCTGCAAACATGGCTTCTATGTCTGATTGTACATGACTGACCTGCATCAGCTTCTTGATGACATAAGCAAATCAACAACTAATGGCCTACCTGTTTTTGAAAGAATGAGCCTCCAAGCGAGTTCCACCCATTTTTTAGCATTTTGCTGATATGCATAGACAAGAGAAAAGGCCTCCGTTTCACATATGACAAGACCAGACTCCTCATGGAGCCATTCAAACTTGCTGGCCCCTTCTCTTCCACCAGAATAATTTTCAGTTCTGCAATTCTACCCACTTCTTGGTGCATTCCATAGAACTCTGCCAACTCTTTTGCTTCAGACAACCCATACTGTTGCTTGAAAGATGATGGCAAGTTAATAGGAGCTAAAGCTCGGTTATTTTATCCCTACTAAAGCAAGGATCTGGTCCACGACTCTGATCCACGACTCTGAAGCATAGGTATGCAAGGATCAGAGTCGTGGATCAGATCCTTGCTTTAGTAGGGATAAAATAACCGAGCTTTAGCTCCTATTAACTTGCCATCATCTTTCAAGCAAGTGAAGCAGTATGGGTTGTCTGAAGCAAAAGAGTTGGCAGAGTTCTATGGAATGCACCAAGAAGTGGGTAGAATTATGGTGAGAGGACTTGTGGATAGTTCTACCTTTATGGAGGAGTTCCAAAGGCGGAAGATTCTTGCTTGTGAAGAGTGGAGAGGTCGCACTTTCCTTGACGTGTTGAGTATTATAAGTGCTCATTCTACTTGGATAGAGAAATTCCCAAATCTGTTGCGAGTTGCTTTTATTGGTATGCTTTTATTGGTATGGTGCAATGTTGTGGCACTGCAAGTTGTGAGCATGGCTTCAGCAGAATTAACTTACTGAAGAATAAGTTCAGGAACTAGCTCAACACAGACATTCTTGATGTACTTGTTCGTATCTCATTGAAGGGTTGAAGGGACCTATTATGGAAGACTTTAACTTTGCTGCTGCAGCTACTCATTGGCGAAATGCTGCTAATTACAGGCACATTTTCACAGGAACATGACTTGTTTATGTTATTTTTGCTGAAATCTAACACAACGTTATTGAAAATCAAGGCTACAAAATTGTTCTAGTATCCTTTTGTTTTTTGAGATTTGAAGGAAATTTTCCTGAACAAAATTTTATTAGTAGGATAAGTCCTATCCAAATTCGCAACCTAGAAGGAAATTTTCCTATTCATATAAAATACTTTGCCATACACTGCTTACCATTGAGAGGCTGAAAATTAAACTGAAGGTGAATTGGCATTGTCATCACTTCCACTGCAAAACGAAAAGCCGGTTTGAATTCCAGAAACCGAAGTCTAATCCCGATCAGAGATGGTAAAGTTCTCCTGTTACTTGAAGCAGGGCAGTCCTACAGAGGTAACATTTGACCAGTTTGAGTACCATGTCCCTCCAATTTCATCACTTCCAGGAACTGTACAAATCACCGAATGAGTAAACCCAAAACAGTTTTAATGCTACAGAAACAATTGAATCGGATCTTCCAGTTACAGAAGCGGATTTGAACCTTTTCCTTCGCGAACTGAAGAAGTCTTACATTCAGGCATTTGTTCATACGTGAAGTCTTGCATTCGGCATCTGTTCATACCTGTAAACATGACAGTAAATAGATCAAAGATCTGTCCTTCTCAGGCCCTTCGCGTACCATATGTTTTGCATTTCCCGCCAAGAAACCCAGCTTGAACAAGAAGACCTATATTTTTTGGTAGTGTCTTATACAAACGGGTCATAAAATTGGACCCCTCCCGTTCACGCACTCCCCCTTGATGTCCGGGAAATAATTTACACCAAGATCTTCCTTTACCAGGATGACAGTGCAGAAACCTATAAGTGAAAATGAAGAAACCCCCCCTGTCATTGAGAATCAGCATGCATTTCAGCCAGAAAATTGAACCTGATGACTCCATTCGAAAATACAACTGTCAGTTCCAATTCACACCGCTACTCTCTTGCCTATATCTTGCACGGCAGAATATCCTGCAGATGGAACCCCTTTAAAGTTTATATTATATTGGTGTACTAACTTCTGAACATGACACAGCCATCACTTCTTTGATACTCAATTTTCCAAATGGACGCTGAAAGCAGCTGGTCAGAACAATTTTTGCATCAATTTACTCTGCTACCAATCATATGCAGGATTATCCACATCATGCACATGCATACTATTTAATATTTCGATTTCATAAGCAGCCTTTCTCATGTGAGGTTCAGATAGCATACATGTTTGACATGATCATGTGCCCTATGGCCTAAAGCGGATCTAAACAAATAACAACATCAAAGCATTGCCTAAGTGTACTCTTGCAAGAATTAGGCAATGTTACCCACAGACAAATGTCAAGTTGCAATATAGCTTTAAGTCTGCTTCTGGCTTCGTTAAAGTATAAGAGATATTTATCATGCAAGTATTATGACATAAATTGAATATAATCCCATAGTCAGTCATAGTTTCTTAATAGCAAAGGCCCACCTCCACCATCCCCTCAGTTGAATATAGTAAGGATGCCAGTAAATCCGCCTCAACTATGCATATGATCCAAGCACTCCACAGCGCTGGCAATTTCAACAAACTAATAATTGCTCCTCATGATATCACGTTCCTCTGAGAAAAGCTGTCAAAGATGCATATCAATTATGGTATTACCCAGGACAGAGCCGGATTTCTACTCCTCACAAATATATCTGCCATGATCTATGGCGCCGATGTTCAAGAACACTTAAAAACGTGACTTTGCTCGGCTTTATTCTCTCATGCTGCATGCACTTGCTCAAAGCATTGGAGAGCAAGAATACCTTCATTATGCCTCGACATACCCTTTCAATCATTGCACCCCAAGCCACGACATCACCATATGGTAATCTATCACAGATACCAAGTGAATCTTCTAAGCTTTTGCATTCCTATCAATAAGTGTTATCAATTATGCTGTCAGGTTGAGGTTGAAGCCCTCTTTCAATGACCAGCTTTTAAATATACCTGCCATTCTGACTGCAGGAAGAAAGCCTTCACCATTATGTCCATATCCTGCACTCTGCATGACATAATGCTTGCAGATCAGTTACAAACGATCTAGCCAACAAATGTTTATTTGTATGGCACCTAAAGATATTTTCCAATGGCCACCTGGATCTCGGATGCTTCGAGCACTATATCATTCCTTGACCTGTCTGTGGAAATAGATCATACTTCTTCCAATCTTCCACAAGTCCTATAAGTGATCCAGCTAACTTCCTGCTCAAAGCCCACTCATCTGGCAATAGATTGAAAGAACGCAGAAATTCTTAAGACTATTAAGTATGAACATGCATTTCAGCAGGAAACTTCCCTGCAAGTTTAAGCTTGTGACTATAAACATGCAAACATTATTATAGTCTTGGGACATGGTATTGGAACTTCCTGGGCAGAATAAGTGAACCATCTTTGATGTGCAGACAATACCGGGAGGCAGGATTGAAAGCCTTGGACCAACTAGCACATATATTAGCAAAAAGGACTACGACAGCTAATAGGCTCCCATGTCAAATCCCTTTCTGCACTCTCAAAATGCCTCGGAGCACAAGGGAAGCATAGTTTGAACTCTAAAAATGGTAGTCAAGATGTTGAGATGGTTGAATGCTAAATGCTAAAGTAGTCCCATATCTAGAGTCTTTTCTGAACCCTCCCTTGGAGGGTCCAAGCAACTAAGGAGACATGCTCAGAGTAGCATCGCCAACGGTCATGCATTTGAATGCTAATCGGTAAAGCAGTCCCAATATTTAGAGTTTTTCTGATTCCGTCCTTGGGAGGGTCCAAGCAACTAAGGAGACATGCTCAGAATGGCATCAGAGCATAGAACAAAAGCAACTCCGAAATATGACCTCCTTGACTATGGAAGAAGAGGTTGCCAGCTTCTTCATATCCAATTCCTCTAAGCTCCATGAACCTCTCTGTGAATTATCAATTCAGCCCATCTTATCACTCCATTCGAATGTATGACTGTCAATTCACTTCTTCACACCTTTTGCTGAGTGAGGTGCCTAGGTTAGATTATCATTAGACGAATGGCCTTATGCCATTGCACAATCCAGGGATTGGCTATTAGTAAATTGACCAGAATCCAAGACCTCTACGGAAGGCTATGCATATCCTTAATGGCCCCCACACCATCCAATAACTGATCTCTTCTAGAGACCCATATAAGCTCCTCTTTTACAGCATATGAGAACAGTATAAGGTACAGCAACTCCTCTCAACATGAAGCAGCTATCACTTCCTGGGAGAGTGATAATTCTTGATCTCAAATTTTCAAACGGATGCTCAAAGCATGATTTGTCCCCCCGTGAGGATTCCCTATAGCCATAACAACTTTTGCGTCAACCTACACTGCTATCAATCATATGCAGGCTCGTCCATATGGATCCCGTGCATACCTTTTAACATTTCAATTTCATAAGCAGCCTTTTTCATGTGAGCTTCAGCATACATGTCTGACATGATCACATATACTACCGCATACAGTGGATCTAAACAAACAATTTCATCAAAGCATTGCCTCCCCAACTCCACATTGCAGTGTATCTTGCAAGCAGTAAGCAATGTCATCCATAGACAAATATCAGGTTGCAATATATCCTTGAGTAAGCTTCTGGCTTCCATAAAGCACCCAGCACGGCCTAAGAGATCTACCATGCAAGTACTATGACATAAACTGGGTTTCATCCCATGGTTGATCGTAGTCTTAAAATAGCAAAGGCCCTCTTCCACCATCCCCCCTCGGTTGAATGCGGTAAGGATACCAGTAAATATTATACTGTTTGCTTCAATGCCACAACTTTGCATTTCATGAAAGCACTGCACAGCAGCCTCAGTTTCACCAAACTGAGCATATGCTGCAATCATTGCTCCCCATGATATCACATTCCTCTGAGGCAAGCTGTCAAAGATGCGGCATGCCTCATCTAAACCTCCACATTTAGCATACATGTCAACCATGGCATTCCCCAAGACAATGTCGGATTGTCTACTTGCAACAACTTGCTCATGAATATATCTGCCATGACCTATGGCGCCAATGCTCCCACAACCTTTCAGAACACTTAAAAATGTGACTTTGCTCGGCTTTACTCTCTCATGTTGCATGCACTCAAAGCATTGGAGAGCAAGAATACCTTCATCATGCTCGGCATACCCTTCAATCATTGCACCCCACGCCATGACATCCCTATATGGTAGTCTATCAAAAATACTAAGTGAATCTTCTAAGCTTTTGCATTTTGCGTACATATCAATGAGAGTGTTACCAATTACATTGTCAAATTGAAGTCCTCTTTCTATGACTAGCTTGTGAATATGCCTGCCGTGCTCTATAGCACCTATACTAGCACATGCTTTTAAGATGCTGGAAAAAGTGAATTTGTCTGGCTTTTCACCTTGGTGCTGCATCCTCTCGTAACACTCTAGTGCAAGAAAGCCTTCGCCATGCTGTCCATATCCTGCAATCATCACGTTCCATGTTACCACATTCCGATCCTCTAATTTCTCAAAAAAATAGCAGGCCTCTTCCAGTTCCTCACATTTCACATACATATCAACAAGGGCACTTCCTATAACAACATCAGATTGAAACCCGATCTGGACAATCTGCTCGTGGATACTCCTGCCCTGATCTATAGCAGATATGCAGCCACATGCTTTCAATACGCTAGGATATAAAAACTTGTTTGGAATTGTGCCCTCATGATACATTTTATTAAACAATTGAAGGGCCATTTGACCTTCTCCAAGCTTGGAAAATGTGTCAACTATTGCAACCCATGTATGTTGATCTGGCTCAGAAACCCGGTTGAATGCATGGTTTGCTTCAGCCAAACTTCCACAAGAGGAAAACAGGCGAATAAGGTAATTGCTCAAGACAACAGACA
Source organism: Isoetes engelmannii (assembly GCA_011763485.2). Lineage (NCBI taxonomy): Eukaryota > Viridiplantae > Streptophyta > Lycopodiopsida > Isoetales > Isoetaceae > Isoetes > Isoetes engelmannii. Next base: position 8,869 of record JAANSK020256119.1, read on the forward strand.
AATCTAGGCCACTATCTTTCATCAACAACTGGATTCGCCTACCAAGGATTAAGTCTCGTCGTTTATTGCATTCATCCAGCAAACGATGAGCAAGGTCTTTGGATACAGGAACTCCTTGTTGCCAATGCCTGTGCTCCGCAGAGTTAAGTGCCTCAATCAGACATCCCAACTGGGATCCGCGCTTGGAAATACCTGCATGAATCATCAAATATAAGAAACGTAACGATCAAGGCTATGTGGATATGCAACTTAAATACCTTGGCGATTTAAGGCACAGCATGCCAAACTAAGGATGAGCATGTCCGGTTTTGTACAAGGATCAGACTTTGCAAAATATGCTTGTCCATGATCGCCCGACTGTTGTTTTACATTCCAGTTCCATTTTGCAATCGAAAGTTACAAATAATGCAAGGTGCCCAGATGGTTTATTTTGCATTGAATAGATAAAATACAACAATGAAGATTGGTGCTGTTCATCAAGAAATTGGGCCTGAAAGCTAGGATGCCAATTAAAATTTCGTGTATCTTTGTCAAATTTTGGACTCAGATGAAATATGATATCAAAGGAGCTTGGATGATCACCAGCCCTTCTCTACTAATGATTCCTAAAACCTCCCACATTAATAGAATAAAGTGCTAATGATTCCTAAAACCTCCAACACTAATAGAATGAAAGTGCTAATGATTTCTAAGACCTCCAAATAGAATGAAAGAGCATAGACCGATTTCAAGGTGTTGGTCAAAGTCATTGCACATCTTCAAGATAATATGTTAACTTCATCACACATCTTATTTCCATTTGTCACTTAACTTTCCTTTTTAAAAGATTCATCCTCGGCGGCGGCGGCAGCGGCGCGAAGCCGTAGCTTATGGGACAATTTACAACACGCCCAGATGGGTCCTGCCCCCACCACTGTACATTGCTGAAGTGGGTCCTTCCCCCACCAACTTTACAATGCATGAAGCGATTTGTTAGAATATGTTGTTTGTTCTCACCACTTGAATTCAAACATGTGATTGTATAAAATCTTGCTTTTCACCCTCTGCTTGTCAATAAAATAATGACTCTCGATAATGCCTTCGCATAAATGGTTCTCTAACTGAATTTTATCCAATTGGCAGATGTTGAGACAAGGTTGCCCTTCGATAAATGGTTCTCCAACTGATTTTATCCAATTGGCAGAGGGATGAGAAAAGGTTACCCTCTCTTCCATTAAGTTCCTTACTGTGACTGGACTACTTTGCCTTGAGGCTGCTACTAAAGATCATTGGCCTGCAAATGCGAACTCTAGAAATTGAGCCATTATATTACAATATGCAAATCATTCTTTTGTCCTGCTGCTGATGATCAAATCCTTGATAATTTGGCTTTGAATAACTACCTTAATCTAGCTAGACAAGCGCTTCATTCTTTTGAATTCTCAAAGAGGGTTATACCATAGACATGATGTAAGCGATTTTACAGCAAATGTACATCTTCTTTTATTACGGGTGTTCCTATGATTCTTCAAGAAGGGGACTTTCCTCCCGCTGCAAAGTGTTGCTGATGCAGGTTAAAAGTCTAGAGGTAATTCTTCTCAACCACATGTGGCTTTCACTCCTAATGCAGCTCCATAGGCTTCAATTAGAGCTGGTGCTTAGTAGTCTTCTGATTCTATATCAAGAGTTCCATTTCAGCGGTTTAGTGATTGGATGTGTAAGGATGTTATTAGGGCCTTTAGAAAGGCTTGTGTCTTAGCAACTTTGCGGGTTTTGTCAGAAGGTAGTAAAAAAGAGTTGACTGCAATTTTGGATACTTTAAAAGCTCAACAATCCCAGTTACAACAAGAGCTACCCCCAGACGATGTGTGTTACCGGTCTGATTGTCAAAATGTTGTTCAAGCTACTGGTATTTATATGATGGAGGTGAATCATGAGGCCCATGTTAAATGTAATGATCTTCTTGTTTAGTGATTGGATATTTTGCTGGTGATTATTTAGATTTTCAAAGATTTTATATTTGGTTGGCTCGTCTACTACGACGCCTTCAGCTCCCCCCTTTCGAGTTTATCAAATTATTGACAAAGAATATGGTCTTAATTATGTTCGAGAACGGTGATACAGTTGATAGATTGGTGTCTAGAGGGATTAATCACTCCGTGGTGCTTATTTGATGTATTAGTACTACTCTCTTGGGTTCTCTTCTGGTATGGTTAGTGCGTTGAAAATATCCTGCTGGTTTTCAATCCCTAACCTCCCTCCTGACCTAATGGCTCGTCACATTATTGTCTCACTTGAAAATGGTCTTAGAATACATATCTCTCATTCTATTATGAATGGTCCCAAAATCTGTATTACATTACCACTTGGCTCTCTATTACCATATTATATTGTGGTGAAGAGTGGCTTATAGTATAAAAAGTTGGACCTCAAGCTCTGAATGGTCCAGAATTGGTTCGTCTGTTTTCTTTAACATGGTGCTTTTGCTTCCTTTCATCGAGATACTCAGCCTCAGGTTCTTGCAAAGGTTCAAGATCCTTCTACTCATTTTCAACCTCAAGCTCTTGCTTCTTCGCCTATCCAAGAGCAACATTCTTCTTCAATCACACGTGCTTGCAGTGAGGCACATGCTTTTTCATATATTGTGCCTATAAAAGTTGATCCTGATTGCGTACAAGCTTCTGAGTGCGTCCATGATCCTGACGAGGCCATGTCCAATGTAGTGATGATCGAGGTTTGAAGGAGTCGTGGCAGCAAACCAAATGGGAGAATGTCAGGAAGAGGCATACTTTTGATATGAAGACGATGCCTTGGGCATCATCTATACCTCCTAGTATTCAATGGTACGATAATATGATGTCTATTAATGATGTAGTGACTACAAGAGATCATGTTGAGTATGACAAGGCTATTAAGCACCTCATAGTTGCAGAAGCTATGTGATCATTAATTGTTTATGGGTGGTTTTGCTTAGTAGACCACTTCGTCTGCTAAGGTTTTTAGTCCCATATTACTACAATTTCACTTGATGTATCTTGATCTTTACATAATAATATATTTACGTCCTTCAAAAGAAAAAAAGTATTCCTTATTGCCCCTTGGTTCCCTCCTTTCCCTCTGTCATCATGATCATCTTCATCTTCGGTTTTTCCAACCTCCTCTTCGTCGTTACCACCATCCTCTCCCAGGTATGATATCGTTTCTCTCTCATGCATGATATTTTTTGGGGATGGTTCGTTGGCAGAATTGTTTGATTGTTGAGGTTCTTATTCCGTTGATTTCTTTTGATGATTGCTTATCAATTCGGCTATGTTGTACTTATGCATTCAATTTGGATTATGAGCAGTTTGGGGACTTTTGTAATGCTCTCTTGTATTTGCAAAACCATTGTTCAGGCATGAAAAACTTTTCGAAGTTCTATTGTGCCTTAATTGTTCATGGCTGCAAACGGCTGAGTTATGTGGTCTTTTTCAATTCTCATCCCATCCTCTTCTTCATCCGTGACTCGCCGCAATTGGCAGTTTTTGTGAAAGTTACATATTTGAACTTATCAATATAGATACTTGACAACATATGTTCTCAGGAAAATGAACTGGAAAAGTATTATATTGACACTGTAAGCTATATTCGAAAGTTAAAGATCACTCGGACTCTTATATACACTAGTTATGGTGCCCGGTGTTGCCGGGGCTTAGTGATAATTTAATAAGGTGGTTGTTTAACACTCAAAACAAAACTGGAGCATGAAACTTTTGCTTTTGAAGATTGTAGGAGCAACAATGGAGCACAAGATTTGCATTGTTTCTTAAATTGGATTATGCGAAGACCCGAAGGTTCTTTTGTGACGTACCCAACTTATCTACGGTGCCCCCACCGTATAGAAGCTGGATCATTCCCCCCTATTGGCCTGACAAGCC
>JAANSK020256130.1:0-12764 GCA_011763485.2 Isoetes engelmannii
TCGAACTAGGGGCCATGCATTAGGGTAGGAAGCCAAGAGGATGCATTGGCAATCCAATACGCTGTTAAATAAACCCTATAACCAGGACCACGCCGGCTGAACTTATGGACAAGAGAAAAAGCAATGTCCACAAAATTATTGGCTTTTTAAAGTTCCAAAGGTTTCTGTAAAAATCACATGTCTCCCATAAACATAAACAACCACAATAAGACGCAAATAGTATGCATGAAATTCATATTTATCAAAGTTCGTAACAATTTGGACCAAGCTTGTAGTACGATTGGTAGGTTGGTGCCCATTGTTCTTTATGTATAAGGGAAAGACCTTTTACCTGCAATTCAGGGCTGGAAAGTGTGCCGACGCGCGGAGCGCGGAGGCATACTTGACAGCCCTGAATTGCAGGTAAAGAGTCTTTGGCATAACGTAAAGACAGCTTGGGCGACATTCAGGGATCGGAATGCAGGGTAAGAATAGCAGAATGCAGGTTAAAATCAGCAGAATGCAGGGTAAAGATCATCGGAATGCTGGGTAAAAAACAATTCTTTCGTTCTTGCGTTAGTTCAAATTTTTTTATTGACATTCTTTAAAAAGAAAATGTGTCACGTGGCGAATATGATTGGCTTTGATGCCTGAATGTTGCCCAAGCTGTCTTTACGATTAAGTTGAATGTTAAATAATGCACTAGATCTCGTACTTATTATAAGAACTAATATACGCTGGAAAGTGTGCCGACGCGCGGAGCGCGGAGGCATACTTGACAACCTTGAATTGCAGGTAAAGAGTCTTTGGCATAACGTAAAGACAGCTTGGGCGACATTCAGGGATCGGAATGCCGGGTAAGAATAGCAGAATGCAGGGTAAAATCAGCAGAATGCAGGGTAAAGATCATCGGAATGCTGGGTAAAAAATAGTTCTTTCGTTCTTGCATTCTTGCGTTAGTTCAAATTTTTTTATTGACATTCTTTAAAAAGAAAATTTGCCACATGGTGCAATATGATTGGCTTTGATGCCTGAATTTTGCCCAAGCTGTCTTTACGATTAAGTTGAATGTTAAATAATGCACTAGATCTCGTACTTATTACAAGAACCAATATCAACATAGAAAAGGAAAAACAAACATCTTTAATTCATTTTAATTTCATTTCCGATAAATAGTTATTTAGCCCTCGTAGACTTCAAGAAACATGCTTGCAATTTTACGAAGGCAAATCAAATGAAGCATACTCTTGGCTTAGTTGGCATACCAAGAGCACACAAAACGAACCCTCTTTTTGAATATTACCCAAATGGACGCCATCATATAAAGTTTTACCCACTTGTGAAGCTAATTACAAGCCTCCACACCTAAATTGATAACTTTGTGAAACTTGAATGTAACTATAGCAAGTTGACATGCATACTAATTCATGTGTTTTGACTGTGTTACGAAGGGGTTCACCTCCCCTGCTCGCCCATTACCTCGGATAAATGGGCGAGCCCGGGAGGTGAACCCCTTTAACCGGTAGGCTACCAACAATGCAGACCAAGCCTGAAGGATGATGCCCACAACGAGATTATCAGTAGCCGAAGCAAGATTATCATAGGAAAGGCAACCCACAACAAGGTTTATCAACCACAACAAGGTTTATCAGCCTCCAAACCTGAATCCATAGCAACAAGCAGGCTCCAAACCAAGAGATCATGCTGGTTCCGGCCTATCACTTGTCTGCAATGGACGCTCAGGATCGGCTTGATCCAAAAGCCTAGCGGTTAAAGAAGAAGCAAAGGACAACTTTGTGTGTCATGATGGTATCCCCCATTTGTTTTCACAAAGACATCGAGTTCATGTTTTACCAAAACCTAGTAGATGATTACTAATAATACTAATAATCACTTACACATTACATAAAAAAGAGAGCTGAGTCTACCAGCACACCACATGTTATTACTTATTAGAATAGGAATCACCATTAACCCAACTCTCCACAATTCTAATTATGCATGTGCATATAAGTTTCACGGTTGGACCATATAAATTGGCAAGGTCTCTATCGGGCATACAAACAAAAGTATGGTGCAAGGCATCAATAGGGTATCTGGTCGATTAGTGGAGTCCAACAACCATCCTTATTAATCTAGAAAGGTTGAAATTGTTGCCTTATGAACGCATAACATGCCAATGTTTTTTTTTCTATTTAATTAGAGTGATAGGAAAAATAGCCTCTTGTAGTTCTAGCATTCAATTCAATTCAAACATTATGAAGCCTATGATTACGAGTAATTTTGTTTAATATCGCAGTATAATTGTGTTAAGGAGCAATATTATGCATTATCTTGAGCCATAAGCGAAGTGGAACTTTTCCACTAACAATGGTGCCAAATTAAAAGATACATTATAGTGGCAAACAAAAGTTTTGTGTAGCCTAAGTGAAGTCTAAATACACATGTGACAAAGGGAATATCATTTTAAGCACATGTTGTTTGTGGATTGATGCAACAATGAAGAAGTGATGCAAGTAAATGAGTTGTAATTCATGTAAAGCATACTCTTATTTTATTGAATCATCAACTTTGAGGACTCTTTCCCCATGAAACAAACAATGAGATATGATTTCAATATTATTGATGAGAACATGTTTTAGGAGCACATGGAGAGCAATTAAGAAGACAGACAGTAGGATCAAGTAGGATCGTGAGATCGGCAGTGGCCAAGGGGAATTGTCGAGATCGAGTCGCAGTTGAGTTGACGGGAAAGGCGACATAAAAAGGCAGTGGCATGTGAAAAGGTTAAAGGATGCTGAGGAAGGTGGAAAGATACTGTGCACTCTTACTGTTTGTTTGTTAAGGGAGTATATGTAAAGGCAATGGTGGTGTGTATGTAAAGGTAATGGTTGGTGTCTTGGAACAGGTAACTTATGTAAGACAACTAGTGTTTTTTCTTTTTTTTCTTTTTTTTTTTTGAGGGTTAAAAATTAGATTTTATTTACTTTGGGTAAGTGGTAAAGGTAATTTAAACAAATGTAAAAATAAGAAACAAAGATAAAGATAAACTTAACAGTAAAAAAGTCAGAGTGTAAAAAGTAAAACATACAAAAAAAAAAGAGCTAACAGAGTAAATATAGACGCATCGAAATTTATGTCCTAAAAATTGACCCACCACCGACGATTCCCTTCCCTTACTATTTCCTGTGCTACGTGGCCGCATCCTGGCCCTCTGTCCAACCAGGGCCCACGGTGTAGATCTGTCACGATGCGACGTACCCTCTAAAGACACTGATCAACCCACCTGCCAAATCCCAACCCTCCATCCCCGCATCCGACGGTTCTCCTGCATCCATTAAATGCCGCGATCAGAACGACGCTGTTGTTTAGTGACCTTCTACCGACGGTCCGTACCGGTAATATCGGGTAAATTCCGTAGACTTTACTCCACCAAGCTACCGGAAGCCCCGGTGGGTGTAACCGCGGCCGTTAACAAGACGGCGCAGTCACAAGCACGGTAAGCGTCATGGTTAAGGGCCAAGGATGGGTGGCCAGGATGAAGTTTGGTGGGCTGGAAAAAGATCGGGTCCGTTAAACACGTGTAAGTATTTCCGGTCGAAGAGAAAGCCAAGACCCGTTATTTGGGTCTCTCTTGGCTGAGCTGTTGCTCCCAAAGCTTGGCAGCCTTGATCCAGGCTTGCCTCCGGAATCGGCCGCCCCAGCAAATCTTAAAGCTTAGTTTCGCCATAGCTGAATCCGGCGCCAGGCATTGGCCTTTCCGTCCCAGACCCCAAAAGAATCTGCTCCAAAAATTTTTCCATGTGAACCCAGCTGTCAGGCATTCCAAAACCGCGTTACGCGAAATTGAGGCCCTGCATTCCCTTGGCGTGGCTTTCTCTCTATCCATCTGAGACCCAAGCAGAAGATTGAGAGCTTATTCCTCAGATTTCCGATGTGTGTGAATTGATACCAATCTAGAACGGACAATGAGACCAGAAATTGGTTGAATCGGACAATGGGTTGTCAGATGTGATGGAAAAAGGGACTCTGCGTGAAATTCGAAGCGCCTAAGAAGTACTTTTGGTGCAATTTGCAAGGATGGAAGCCGGAGCTGGGCTCGTAGCTGGATCTCATAACAGAAACGAGCTTGTAGTGATTCGAGGAGATGGAGTAAGTGCAGAAAATGTAGCCTTTAGCATTGTTTCGTTTAGGCATTGCTAGAACTGGAGCTGCTTTTAAACCCCCTATTTGTTTTCTAAGTGTTAGTCCCTTATAAACCCTTTTGAATCTACAGGTGAAGCCATTGAATCATGCGGATAGTCAAGTGTGCCAGATCTGTGGCGATGATGTGGGCCGAACTGTAGATGGCGAGCTTTTTGTTGCTTGCAATGAGTGTGCTTTTCCTGTATGCCGTCCCTGCTACGAATATGAGCGAAAAGATGGAAATCGGTCTTGCCCACAATGCAAGACCGTGTATAAGCGCCACAAAGGTACTTTTTGCTTAATCAATCGACTTCCTGGTTGTTGGGTTCGTAGCTTAAATCATAAGTTTTGTTCAATGCAGGAAGCCCTCGGGTTGAGGGAGATGAGGAGGAAGACGATGTGGATGATTTGGAGAATGAATTCAACATACATGATGATCTTGAGAAGATGGATAAGCAGCAGCTGACAGAGGCAATGTTGCATGGTCACATGAGCTATGGCCGTGCCGATGATCATGAAGTTCGTATGATGTCTACAATGAATCCAAGCATACCACTGTTGACAAATGGCCAAATGGTACTATTTATTTTAGCTTTCAATTCATCTTAGTGGATGCAGAATGTATGGAGAGTGATGTTTAGTATATCCCCTCTTGCAGAGCGTTGGAGACCCTCAAGATATATCTCCTGAACATCATGCCCTTGTTGTTCCTCCAATGTATAATGCTGGCAGCAAGCGTATCCACCCACTTCCTTACCCTGACAGCCACCTCCCAGGTATGTTCAATCATGAATTTAACTTCCCTGTTTGCAGATAATTCCAAAATTCAGAACCTTTGCTGAACATGAGGTAACGTTTTGCTTCCAGTGCAAGTACGCACCATGGATCCATCCAAAGATCCCTCTGCCTATGGATATGGGAGTGTTGCATGGAAGGAAAGAGTGGAAAGTTGGAAGCTTCGGCAGGAGAAGATGCAAATGACCATGACTGAAGGTCAGCAGCATCCTGGGAAAGGGGGTGATGGAGATGATGACAATGGGCCAGAATTACCAATGTAAGTTCTTCGCACATAGTGTAGATGTCATATTGGCACATTGTGTACATGTTAAGAACAATTTATGCTGTTCTTCAGGATGGATGAAGCAAGGCAGCCGTTATCAAGGAAGATTCCCATACCATCTAGCAAAATTAATCCATACAGGATGGTCATTATTGTTCGTCTTGTTGTCCTCGGTTTCTTCTTGCGATATCGAATTCTGAACCCTGTTAAAAATGCATTTGCTCTGTGGATTACCTCAGTCATTTGTGAAATTTGGTTTGCATTTTCTTGGATTCTCGATCAGTTTCCCAAATGGTTTCCAATCAATCGAGAGACATATCTTGACAGGCTCTCTCTGAGGTATAACACATGATCAATAATATTCTACATTATTTGTACTCTCTCCTTTGAAAAGGTGTTAATTTTTTTTTTTCTCTTTTTGATTGATAGATATGATAGAGAAGGGGAACCATCAAACCTATGTGCAGTCGATCTCTTTGTGAGTACTGTGGATCCCATGAAGGAGCCTCCAATTGTTACAGCAAACACAGTGCTGTCTATCCTTTCTGTTGACTATCCTGTGGACAAAGTTTCATGTTATGTATCAGATGATGGTGCTGCAATGCTTACCTTTGAGGGATTATCTGAGACATCAGAATTTGCCCGCAAATGGGTTCCCTTTGTTAAAAAGTTTAACATTGAACCTCGAGCCCCAGAGATGTACTTTGCCCAAAAGATTGATTATTTGAAGGATAAAGTGCAGCCATCATTTGTAAAAGAAAGAAGAGCAATGAAGGTAACTATATGAGAAGACATACAAGGTGAAAACTTTGGAAATGTTAATGAATGCTGAATTTTCCAGAGAGAATATGAAGAATTCAAGGTCCGCATCAATGCTTTGGTTGCCAAAGCTCAAAAAGTTCCCGAAGAAGGCTGGACTATGCAGGATGGAACACCTTGGCCTGGAAATAACACACGGGATCACCCAGGAATGATTCAGGTAATAATTTTATGAACCAAATTAAATTTCTTTTCGCAGGCATGTCAAAGAATTTATACTGAAAATCTTTTTATTCTTCTATAGGTTTTCTTGGGACACAGCGGTGGGCATGACACTGATGGGAATGAATTACCCCGCCTTGTATATGTTTCTCGTGAGAAGCGACCTGGATTTCAACACCACAAGAAAGCTGGTGCCATGAATTCCTTGGTAAATATTGAGGCCATGTTGAACCCTCTAAACTAGGCTGATAAATTGGTCTAACCTTTTGTGTATTGTAGGTCCGAGTGTCTGCAGTCCTTACAAATGCTCCATTTCTCCTCAATCTTGATTGTGACCATTATATCAACAACAGCAAAGCGCTTCGAGAAGCAATGTGTTTCATGATGGATCCTACTGTTGGAAAGCAAGTTTGCTATGTTCAGTTCCCACAAAGGTTCGACGGTATTGACAGGAATGATCGATATGCAAATCACAACACTGTCTTCTTTGATGTAAGCTAATTTGGCCCATTTGCGCATTGATTATTCTTTATATCATGATTTGAATTGATTTTACAATGTGCATTGTGCAGATTAACTTGAAAGGTCTTGATGGAGTGCAAGGACCTGTATACGTGGGTACTGGATGTTGCTTTAGAAGGCAGTCTCTATACGGATACGAACCACCCAAGAAAAACAAAACAAAAGGCCGTATAAGCTGCTGCAGTTGGTGCTGTGGTGCGCGTAAGAAGGATAAGGGTTTGAAGCCAAAATCTAAATCTGATAAGAAGATGACAAGCAGAAGCGACTCCAGCATACCAATTTTTAGTCTTGAGGATATTGAAGAGGGCATAGAAGGTAAACTTTTGTGTGCATACTTCATTATTCCTTAGGCGACTCTTACCAAGTTTTCTAAATGTGTGTCCTATTTTTGCAGGCTACGAAGATGAAAAAGCTTTGCTCAGTTCCCAAAAATTCTTCGAAAAACGATTTGGGCAGTCACCAGTATTTGTTGCTTCAACATTGTTGGAGAATGGAGGTGTTCCTGAGAGTGCCAGTCCAGCAGCACTTTTGAAAGAAGCTATCCACGTTATCAGTTGTGGCTACGAAGACAAAACAGAATGGGGAAAAGAGGTACTGTCCAGCTGTAAACAAAGAATTTTGCAATGCACTGCTTTACGTTAAACTCATGCCCTAAAACTTATTGTCACAGATTGGCTGGATATACGGGTCAGTTACAGAAGATATTTTGACTGGATTTAAGATGCACACACGAGGTTGGAGGTCAATTTATTGCATGCCAGCAAGACCTGCATTCAAGGGTTCTGCACCCATCAATCTGTCAGATCGTTTGCACCAAGTGCTTCGATGGGCTTTAGGATCAGTTGAAATTCTTCTGAGTAGGCATTGTCCTATCTGGTATGGCTACAGTGGTCGATTGAAGTGGTTGGAAAGGTTAGCATACATCAACACAATCGTGTACCCATTGACCTCAATACCCTTGGTGGCATATTGTACGTTACCTGCAATTTGTCTGCTCACCAACAAGTTCATCATTCCCACGGTAGGACATAGCATATTTGCTAGTTAATACACAGTACATACTTGTTTATAGCCACTGTTAATTCCAGGTCTGATGTAATTATTTTGTTGGGATTTGCAGATCAGCAATTTTGACAGTTTATGGTTCATATCTCTGTTTCTTTCCATTTTTGCAACTGGTATACTGGAAATGAGATGGAGTGGAGTAGGAATTGATGAATGGTGGAGAAACGAGCAGTTTTGGGTTATTGGAGGTTGTTCCTCACATTTGTTTGCCGTTTTCCAAGGTCTGCTAAAGGTTCTGGCTGGTATTGACACCAACTTCACTGTGACATCAAAGTCTTCTGAGGATGACGACTTTGGAGAATTATATGAGTTCAAATGGACAACTCTTCTGATACCACCTACCACTCTGCTCATTATCAACCTAATTGGTGTGGTGGCTGGCATATCAGATGCAATCAACAACGGGTACCAGTCTTGGGGTCCGCTGTTCGGCAAGATTTTCTTTGCATTCTGGGTGATAGTCCATCTATATCCATTCTTGAAGGGTCTCATGGGTCGCCAGAACCGAACACCCACCATTATAGTAGTCTGGTCTATCCTTCTGGCCTCCATTTTCTCACTCCTTTGGATCCGAATTGACCCTTTTGTAGCCAGAGCTACTGGTCCCCATTTGGAAGAGTGTGGCATCAACTGCTGAGTTGAAGAGAGGTTTTTTCTTTCTGATAAGCAACCCCATTTGGGTCTGTTGACGGAACTGAAAGCCAGTATGCTCTCTTCTTCCTTTTTACTTCCTCTTCTTATCATGTATAGCTGTATTCTTATTCTGGCATAAGGATATGGTGGCCTAAGGCCATGATTTGCACAATAATTAAAACGGACTTCAAAGCAGAGATTTAAGATCTGGGGACGAGGATTTATGGTTCCTGGCACTGAATTCAGTGGATTCGAATCATTTATTGTTATCATATTCATCCTTCTGCCCTCTCGGATTGATGATAGGGCAGAAACCAAGCGGAGCCTAGCATACGAAATAATGGGTTCCTTGATTCCTGGCTATGGCTATGTGTTTTTTTGTAGGGAGTGTATAGTATTGATGATGATGATGCTGCAGGAATCTTCATTCCGTTTCCATGTTGGATGCAGCTAGAACGGATTGTGCATACAGTGTCTATTACAAATAAGGTTGATACCAAATTGATGTACCTGCTCCTCGTTAAATTATTCAGAGTCGATGTGTTTGAGAGTTATTCAATTCAAGGATCTCTGCTGTTCATTTGTTTATTCTTATAGAGGAAGCGATTTGTTTATTTATATAAATGTTCTGTTTCTGATTTGATTACGCTTGATCATGTCACGAGATTTTGATTTTCTGGGCTGCTGCCCTAGGACTGTTTGAACTTTTAAACATTTTGAATTTCTGCCTTCCGTGTCCTTTTCCACTGCGTGGCCCTTCTGTATGATAGTGGACCTGGAACATGCTGTCTCAGGGTCTGTGGAGTATTTTCCATTTGGGCCCCACAATTATTTGTGAATTATTGATGCCGCCAAGTTTTCACATGCATTGGATTTTCAATGTCAAAGGATTTCTTTCTTTTAAACGTCAAAATCATTTTGCAAATGAATTTCTTAGAAAGAAAGAAAAAGACATGGTTTTAATCGCAGTTTACTTTAAACAATATAACAATTGGAGCTTGTATCAATATTAATAGAATAGAATAGATTTTTTATCGTCTACGGAGACCAATTGGCCTATTGGACCTAAACAAAGAGAGCAGCAAGCTGATTACTGTCATAATTAAAAAATCCCTGCCCCGACGAGCTTTCGAGGTCATAATTAAAAACCGACGGGCATACTGTACAATAATATAGTGCCATTCAATCATGGTTATCGGGAACTAAGTTTCGAACTTGGTTCTCGTTCCGGAACTAGTTCCCGAGGGTCCAGAGTTCCCGAGTTCCCACTCTAGTTCCGGGTAGAAAAGGGAATATTCCTCAAATATACCTCAAAAAATACTCGAAAATTTGTCGAATATACTCGAATATACCGTTCCCATCCCGTTCCCATCCATTCCCGTTCCGAATTTTAGGTCCAAGTTCCCATAAAGTTCCCGTTCCTGGTAACTATGCATTCAATACCGCACCGGCGGATACAGTTGAGCCCGTGTATCCATCACCTCTTGAGGATATGAGCCCAGCAAGCCCACGGACGTCGTGTTCAATAGCTCATGCAATGGCTGGCCAGGAACAACTAACTGAACATACCGTGCTCGGATATGATCGAATGCTGGACAAGTCTGAAGTGTATGGCATTCATCTTCAATGACTCCATGTTGGCAACACTGACAGATCCTGGTGCCTCCCGGGTCCATCGGCCTGTCTCAATCTGGAGGCGATGTGAACCCGCTCGGATGGAAGCTATCAGTCTTCGCCTCTTCATAGGCAAATGAGTACGCAAATATTAGAGAATGATGATTGGGTCGAGCTATTCCCAATTACAGGTCAACCGATCATCAATAACTTGATTGCACTCCTAATTGTGAGCACATCAGCAGGTATGAGACCTCGGTGTAAGAAATTTTGGCAGCAAATCCGGATTCAGTAGGTATTTCGTTCACGACCAGACCAAACTCTTTAGACTCTGCCACAAAATTTGCATTCATTCTCCAAATCCTTCTCGCAGGAGCAATTTTTTTCTTCAGATATTTACATCAGCACATTAGCAGCCAAGCACTCAAAACCTGTCCCTGATTGTATATTGTAGGGATAAGACAACCATAGGCAAGCACTCAAAACCTTCCCCTGATTGTATATTGTAGGGGTACGACAGCCATAGCCAAGCACTCAAAACCTTGCCCTGATTGTATATTGTAGGGGTAAGAAATCTGGTCCCCCTTTTCGGTTTGGCAGGGGATTTCGCTCCCGGCTGTCGTCGGCCGCGAAAATCCCCTGCCAGAACTGGAAAGGGGTCCCAGATGTCTTATCCCTATACATTTTACCTAATATGATTCACAAGTTACTGGCTTTGACTTTTTCTTTTGGAGATACCATTGACCTGGAAAACATTTGTGACACAACTTATGTGTAACCTCGGTGAATTCAATAATTTATATTAATAGTCATGCTAAGTTCTTTTGGGGATACCATTGACCTGGAATAAATTTGTGACACAACTTATGTGTAACCTCGGTGAATTCAATAATTTATATTAATAGTCATGCTAAGTCTACCCGTTGGTTAAATAATAGTTCGTGACTTTTTTGTTTCCCTCTTATTCAACACTTCTTTAGGACCTTCAAACGTAAGATGCAAGGTCGAGAGCTTTATCCCAGATTCGCCTTGGGCACCTTAAAAGGGACATGCATGAAATTCAACCCGTCATTTGGAGCAATGTATACTCTCTAACTAAACGGTTTCTCATTTTTCTTGTAATGGTTTTACATAGAGCTCTAGACATGAAAGTTGGAAAGGATGTACCTTTGTGATGCAGGTCTATTAATGTGCTTCCACAATGTTAGCACACAAAAATGTCCATAGACCATGATGCAATGTGACATACCTTTAATGTGTTTTGGTAGAGAAGAAGAAGCTTCTATGCTGTGCCACATTTACATCCGATTGGACATATGATGCACACAGCAGACCAACATTTTTTCGTTGGCACATGTCCCCAACCACCTTACATTGAATGCGACTTTGGGCGGCCTCAGAATTATTGTAGGATTAGTGTTTTACCAGTAGAGTAATTTGTGCAATGACTACTATAAATTTACCCCACCTAAGTCCTCAGGCCCATAGGTGAAACACCAATAATGAAAAGAAAAGACACGTGCTTCCATTTCTTAGCTATTTTACATAGTCATGTATTCCTTCATGAACTTTCAATAATCGTGAAGATAATCTGCTAACGAAGGTCACTGGTAGTTTTAATAGTTAATGATTTGGCATTGAATGCGATGTTATTCTCTTATGTCATCAAAATATACCACCAAATAAAAGCATGTGTCTTGCCCTCTACTTCTGGCTCTTTACAACACGAGCACAATTGAAGCTCTTGAGAATCTTGTTCCTTCCCAACCTCCATTTCCAAATGATGGGAACAAAACCTTGATTATGCAATTAGTTCCCGTCGTCATCGACCTACCCCTTAAGATAAATATTCTTGATCTACCTATATCAACATAGTATTAACTTCTTTGTCAAGATCTCCAATCGGCCATGTCAGACACCCAACTACGAATGCCTATCATGGAATCAAGAAGATCACTAAGCTCAATATCCCATTTCAGTACTCATGTCTGAAGCTGCTCATATTGTCCTGTATAGTTTTGGCCCTTCGATACACAAAGTGCTTGGTGGAGCAATCTTTATTCATCCAGTTTCATCAATTCACAACAATAATCCATTATTTGACACATAGCCTCAATTTCAATTAGATACACACTTGCTTTAGTGAAAATAAATCCATATGGGATCTGAGGCTTCAGCCTACCCTCTTCAATAAAAAAACATTATGCACCTGCTCCAATTCATTCCATCCAACTTGTGATAGATCAGGCCCCCAAGCTTGGCACCAATATAGCATCATTGGTTGAACTAACATTCTATGTAGAAGCTTATAAGAGACCATTGCCAAATATTATTCTTTCTGCAATAGTTTAGCTTATTGTACAATGCATCCAAGCTCCCAAAGGTTCGCTTCTTCACCCCTCTGATCCAACGATAGTCATTGGTGAATTCAATCCCAATTACTTATATTGTCAACCTGTTCAAGAATTTTCCTTCTGAATTCTATATCCATTTTCCTTTTTAATTCATCAGCTATTATAATTATTTTGCTTCTGTTTACTGCCATGTTGGTATATTCGTAAAAATCTTTTAGTTTTTTAATCAATTTCTATAACTACTGTTCAATTTTGAAGAATGTAATCACATCATTTGCTTATAATTTAATTTAATTTATATTAATCACGCCATTTAAGACCCTCGGGTCCATATGGCGAAGCATATTACAAAAGATATATAGTCCACAAGG
>JAANSK020256141.1:0-12763 GCA_011763485.2 Isoetes engelmannii
AGATAGATAGATAGATAGATAGATAGATAGATAGATAGATAGATAGATAGATAGATAGATAGATAGATAGATCGATCTTATCAGGTATCTACTAAACTCAATCAAGGGCACCAGCAACAGGTAGATTCTAGAAAAACCAACCCAGGTTTGGTAGCCTGATTGAACTGTTCCCAACCCTTGGCTCTAGATCTATTTTCCAAAATACAACTGTGTGCCATGGATTTGTGCTTTTCTTAGCTACTACAGCAGGTCAGATCAAGATTAGGAGAGCCCCTTTACATTCTGATGTGGCGAGCCCCTATGCAAGTAAGACTAGAACCTGGGATGCCAGATATTTTTTAAAATTAACTTAATTAGTGGTCGAACTTTTAATATGTTTACTTGTAGCTGACATGTTTTAAGTTTCTGGAATGGAAGGTATGACAGACTTTCGTTTCTGCAGATCGTCCATCTAATCGATCGACATTATCCATGGTATAAGCTGCCTGTATTCTTGGGACTAGCGTATCTGGAATTGAGACGAACTTTGCATCAAAACTACAATCTGGTGAATGTGGGAGCAAAATCGCCGACACTGAGAGGAAATCCAGAGAGTGTTCCATACAGAACTGCAAATGGTGAATTCAACGACCCATTCAATCCAGCTTCGGGAGAGCAAGGCTCCTTCTTTAGGCGAAATATGCAGCCATCCTCTTCTTCGAATAACCAGGTAAAGTAAAGCCATCCGTAGACTTATCCATTTTTTGATTAGGTTAACATTGCATTTAATACACATGTTGCAAAAATCTATTCTATTCTATTTTTTTTATTCTACTCTATTCTATTCTATTCTATTTGGGAAATTCTTTGGTTAGATTATTGTTGAAAATCTAAAGGAAAGGAACACGTGACCATTCTATTCTAGTTTGTGATGTGTGATGACATAACAATTAAGATAGCGACATTTCGCTCTTTTTTAGTCCAAAATAAAACCTTTAAAAGGCTCGTGCTTTGTCACCTGAAATATGTGACTGATTTGTTGCTGAAAGTTTTTTTTTGGTGAGCTAAATATCCCCGTTCCTCCCCAGGCTACTCAATGCCAACAAGCTCCTTGCCATTTCTTATTCTAAAAACGTCCATCCAAAATGGTTTTGGTTAGTCATTTGTCCGATGAACATGAGGGTTTTTATGTAGTGTTCCCCCATGGGAACTCTACCTATTACCAACACATGTCATGTTGATCAAGGTCAATTCATGGCGCATGTGTCATCTTATCCATCTATAGATAACGCGTTCCAACATTTCTAATACTCAACTTCTTGCAAAGTTTGGAGTAACTTGTGATGTTCTATAGACCATCATAGCCAAATGCTAGTAAAATTTTATCACGTTAATGCTATTATATTGTTTTAGTCTAAAACCCACTCGCTTAGAATGCTTGATATACATTTTTGCCTTATTATGTTATATATATTATATAATTAATATTAGTCAAGCCACTTTATATATATATATAATGTTAATAATAATAAAATTAATCATTATAGGAAAAGGACGTGATAAGTAGTTAATTTAATGCCACCTATGTAGTCTAGAACATGGAAATCTATCTTTTAAGGGGTGATAATAGTTCCTTTTAAATGCAGTATAAATAATCAGTTTGGCGTCTTTGGAAATAATGCTAGTCACGCCTACAATAAAAAATATGTTTGTTCAGTGCATTCACATTACTTGTCGTTGTATTTGAAGAAAAAACTAACGTACATAAACTTTAAATATGGACTTGCTTTCTTACTTACCAATTGGGTCATTTACTTCATTTTGGTGCAAAATTATAGATACTAAATCCACATCCAAGCATAGTAGCTACAAAACTTCTTGCGCGGAGAAAGCTTATTGATAATGGTGATCAATTTAATATGTTGGCTGTCTCTTGGATCCAATTTATGATACATGACTGGATTGATCATCTTGAAGATACTAACCAGGTAAATACATCTTTAGGAAGTTGCCATTTTTCAACTTATATCAATTGTAATCTTCTACAACTTGAAAATACGATTTTGTTTCCATACTTCCACGTCGAAAATTCGCCATGGATAACGTTTTCCATCGTTGTTTATGCAGGTTGATATAATTGCTCCGAGAGAGGTAGCTAGCGAGTGTCCCCTAAAAAAATTTACCTTCTACAACACAAAAGAAGTTCCCACTGGATTCTACGATATTAAATCTGGATATATCAACACAAGGACTGCATGGTGGTATGTTCTGGTGTTCCTCATGTCTTAAGTATGAACCTTTAATCCTCTATTTGTTTTCCTTCTTATAAATAGATCATTGTATATTAACTACAGGGATGGAAGCGCTATATATGGAAATAAAGAAGAAAAACTGAAACAAGTAAGAACGTTTAAAGGTGGCAAGGTTAAGCTCTCCAATGACGGTCTTCTACAACATGATAAAAATGGGATTCCCATTTCTGGAGATGTACGGAACTTTTTTGCAGGACTCTCAACTTTACAAGCTCTCTTTATGAGGGAACACAATGCAATATGTAACATGTTGAAGGTAAGTATTCAAAAAAATAATTATGAATGTCTTAGATATTTTGCCTCCATATATGATCACCATTTTCAATCCCCTCATGTTCAATCCCTTATATACTTATTTTGTTGGATGTTACTAATTCATAAAAAATATGTCAACAAAATTTTCAGCAACATCATCCAAATTTTAGTGATGGGGAATTATATCGCCATGCGAGACTAGTTACATCAGCGGTGATAGCAAAAATTCACACTATTGATTGGACAGTGGAATTGCTGAAAATGGATACATTATATGCTGGTTTGCGATCAAACTGGTAAGTTCCTGCATGAAACTTCATTAGATCTAATATTGTTATGCTGCTGATATTTTTGATGGCTAGGTATGGCATCTTGGGCAAGAAAATCAAAGACGCAATTGGTCATACAGGGAACTCAATTTTGAGTGGATTTGTTGGCATGCCGAAGCCGAATAATCATGGGGTGCCATATTCGCTTACAGAGGAATTTGTATCAGTTTATCGAATGCACGCACTACTTCCAGATAGCATCATTGTTAGGGATATTACCAAGATGCCTACAAAGGACAAAACTCCAAATGTGCTAAAAACGTAAGATCTAAATCCGTGTTAAGCCCCATTTATCACTAGTATTTACAAGCTCTACATTTATTCTAATTTTTCTGTTTTAGATTATCTATGACTGAGATGATAGGAATAGGCGGAGAAGTAACATTATCAAAAGTTGGATTAGAATCAATGATAACATCTATGGGACACCAAACAAGTGGCGCACTTACCCTTTGGAATTATCCTGTATGGCTAAGAGATTTGGTTCCTCAAGATACTAATGGAAATGAGCGTCCCAATCATGTTGACATGCCTGCGCTTGAAAGTATGATCTTAATGTTCCAAAAGCATGTTGTAATCTCGAAGATTTTATTTTCATTCTAATGCTGAACTTTCTTTATTTAGTTTTTCGTGATAGAGAGCGCCATGTTGCTAGGTATAACGAGTTTCGGCGTAACATGCTCATGATACCAATCCGAACTTGGGAAGACCTCACAGATGATAAAGAAGCCATTTTAATACTTAAGGAGGTCTACGATAATGATATTGAAAAAATGGATCTATTAGTGGGGCTTATGGCAGAAAAGAAGATAAAAGGATATGCTATTAGTGAAACGGCTTTTCATATTTTTCTTCTTATGGCATCAAGGTAAGTACGAAATAATGTCCTTGATGTTTGTGATGATCTAAGCATACTACTTGAGAATTTCTTACATGCAGGCGTTTAGAAGCTGACCGATTCTTCACATCAGATTTCAAGGAAGAGGTCTACACGAAGGAGGGTTTAGCATGGGTGAATAGCACTGAGAGCCTAAAGGATGTCCTCCAACGTCACTTCAAGGACATTGTGGACAAATGGCTAAATGCATCTAGTGCATTTTCTGTATGGAGTGCACAACCTACCCCTAAAAGTCATATCCCACTTTATTTACGAGTTCCTAGTTAATGTCCATTAAAAGGTAGGTGGAGCTTGCAGAGGTAGGCTCGCCATAGTACTAGCAGCAACATAGAAGATGTTGAGTTTTTGTTATCTAGTACGTTCTTAGATAGTTCTTCACCACTATTCCATCTGGATGTGGTGCAAATATTTCCTATCTCGCCTTTGAGGGGCTTATAAATAAGGTTGTAAACCATACTTATTATTAATAAAATATCCTGCCTTCAATAAAAAAAAATGTTCATCAAAACTTTACCATGTAGCCATTCTATATCTGCAGATAAAACATTGAACGATCATAGCTAAAGTGTTCAAGAATTTTATTTTTCTTGTCGAAAGTTGTTTCCATTCATTGCAAATTTGTGAATACAGCTGAATTCTATGTGATATCACTCCACCCACATATCCATATCGACTATGTGGAGGTAATCACATCGTAGAATTTATTAGCTACGCCGCTATTGAACAAAGAAATTATATCATAACTGTTGATCTAGCCTTTCGTCCTTTCTTCTTGGCTTATATCTAAGAGTAGAGTAGAGTAGAGTAGAGTAGAGTAGAGTAGAGTAGAGTAGAGTAGAGTAGAGTAGAGTAGAGTAGAGTAAAAAAGTATAGTATAGAGTTTTTTACATCCACGAAGACCAAAGGCCATGGAACTCATACAATGGGTTAGTACAACCCTTAATTCGTAGGATTGAAACACCCATGTCACGAACAGTTTTCAATAGAGAACCATTGCATTAATGATGATACTAGAAAGTAAATGATGAATCAGTTTGTACAAAGAAGCTCATTGTGACTGCTGTTGGCTGGTCAATTGAAGATGCGAATTTAGCACTTCAAAAATGTATAATGCCAAGTCATGCACAAAAGGTGCCATGTTGTGGAAGTGTGGAATGTAAAATGTCAGATAATGGTTCTCGATCATTTTTTGGACGTGTATAACATTTTCATCTTCAAGGACATGCAGCTGGCAAACTTTACGTAATCTCCATATAATTCAGAGAAGCCACCCCTTACACAGATGTATGGCAGTCTTCTTTAACGTAGACCATCTCCATGGTATAACCCTAACACAATATTTATGACATGAGAAGAGATCTCAGATATTTCTTTAATACGATTCCAAGCTGATCGGATGTCAATTATTAACTTGTGGGTTCTTGGCATCACCTTGAAGCAATGGATCTGTGGACAACGAGTGCTACAAGGCTGCCCAATCTCAAAATCAGACAAGAAATGAAAGGAAGATGGGAGCGAAGAACAAAAATGAAGAACACAAAAGTGGAGAAGGTAATAATATTCACAAAGAGCAAAATGAGGCTCCAAAACGTGCAAGGAAAAACGTAATGCACAAAGGAAAACCTGATAGACAATTACATAGGCTCGCCCTTATATACGCAAGCCCTAAATCTCAGCCCTAGTTTCAAAATGATCTGGGCCCTACAATTACCATAACAAGAATATATACAATATGTACATGTTAACCCCAAGGGTTAACACTGCCCCCCTCCAAAACGAAACGCAGTGCCTTCATCAGTTGGAACTGCTGTCATCAGTTCTGTTGAGCCGGCCACAAACTCGTCAAGTGCAAAATGAAGGGCTAACGTCCTGGGCAGAGGCATTATGGCCCAGGAAAAAATGGCAGAGTGGCCATGTGGCCAGAAAAGTCCGAGGCCACGAGGCCATTTTTGACTGGCCATAACGCCTCTGCCCAGGATGTTATCAGCCTTAACATCTCTGGGCCGAGTCATTTAGGTGAGGCTAGAAGAAAAATAGGCAGATTCTAGAAAATCATTCAACTTCTGGTGCTTGAATCAAACAATACGGAAGAAGAAAGCACCAAACAGTAAATAAAGAAGAATTCACATCTGTTCCTAGCTGCTCGCTACAAAGCTCACCAAGCAAAAGTCCAATTTGTGAGATAGAGACAATGGGGCCATTGAGTAGCATGCCGAGTCTTCTGACCCCTGATCAAATAACATCTTCTACATTGGTTCCATGGAATCCTTTGGTCACAAGTTCCTGCCTAACCAATAGCAGGCTAGTGATCGTCACGACAATCTTTTGGAACTCATTGAAGATCCCTAATCCTTGCAACATTCAAGGCAAAAGTTTCTGGAATATTATCCACTACAACTGCCTCGAGACCACAAACTATACTCAATAGGCCAACCCTGATAAGCACATTTTTGGTGTTCCAATCTGCTGGGGCAGAGCTTTCCCCATCTGAAGACAGTTCCTGCGATTAAGTTACCAGGTAAAAATAGAGTAGATAAAAACAGAGCAACATGCCTCCTGGCCGATGGAATCGTTTGTTAGATGCCCATGCTAGCGTCTAGCTAGAATGGCAGCACATTTTTTATCCTGTGTCGTCTGATCACTCCTAAAAGGCAGGCGCTTTTCCTCCAGATTTTCATTTACCACTAACCTACAAACAGGACTAGCAGATGCACGCCTGCATTCAAGCTCTTTATCTTCCTTAATCCGGTATCTCGGGCAACAAATGGCATCAAATACACAAATAAACATGTTTTCCTCCTGCAGAATCACAAATCCTTATGCGAAATGGTGCAAAGGCAAAATCTTACCAAGGCTAAGGCCATGCCATCTCAGATTTTTGCGAAGAAGAGGTGATCGCCACATCAAGACCTGTGGAAAGGGAGCTTCGAGCTCTGTCCATAGTGTGCCTATTGCATATGAAAAGGGATAAGAAATAATGGCCTGCAAAGGTTATGGCGTCTCAGTCTCAGATTTCGGAAAGAAGAGTGTGATCGCCACATCAAAAGTTGTAGAGAGGGAGCTTCAAGCTCTGGCTATGGCGCGGCCATGGCATACGAAAAGTGATAAAATTTAATGGATTTGCACACGTGTGAATAGTTATGGGTGCTATGACCATAACATACCTGTTGGCAGGCTGTTATGGTCATAACAAATTTTGTTGCAGATGCTATTAGATATAACACTCCTACCATAGACGGTAGAGATTAGATCCTGGGCCTAAATGACGAAGCCCAGGACGTTAAGGAGCCCTCCATGCCTCTGAAAGAGGGAAAGTCTCTGACCCAAGGTCAAGAGAGGTCTCCCGCCATCCCAAGAATCGTGACTCAGGATAAAGAAAGGGAAAAAACTGATCATGAGCATAATTGAAAGTGTGAACTGAAAGGTTGAACTGAAAGATTGAACTGAAAGAGCCCTCCATGCCTCTGAAACAGGGAACGCCTTTGAGCCAAGATCAAAAGAGGTCTCCCACCCCTTAAGGAATCGTGACTTAGGATAAAGAAATGAAAAAAAACTCATCATAAACATAAGAAAATGGTTGAATTGAAAGGTGAACTGAACATGTGTTGAATATGCTGAAAGGAAAATAACGAGACAAGAAAGTGAAAACAAGGGCTAAGTATTTTAAAGGGTAAAAAAGGCTAATGGTTGACAAAGGACTTACAAGTGGCAAAAAATGCAAGAAAAGGGGAAGGTACAAGGAAGGGCAAGAAAATCCGTGGGTGCAACAGAAAATGGAGGTGGAAAAAATGTGGAGGGAATGGCAAAGGAGGGTGCAAAAGGCGTGGCCAAACTCGTGGGAAAATCGTGGTCAAAGGGATAGTGAAAGGTGTGGCAAAAATTGTGGTCAAAGGCGTGGTCAACAACATGGTCAAAGTGCGGGGTCAATGGGCGTGGTCAACGCGCGGTTAATCATGCTGAAAATCGTGTTAGCGGGCCTGGCATGAAGAAACCCATGTAAACAATCGTGCCTCAAAAATGTGTTGAAAAATGCCATGTCGCGTGTCGTGCAAGCCCAAAAAATCGTGGGCAATCTCGTGACTGAGGACGTGCCCTTGAATCGTGGAAAAAGTTGTGCCCGTAAAGCGTGCGTTAAAGCATGGCAAAAATTGTCCCCCTAAAATTGTTGATGAAGAAGCCCGTGTCGTGTGGTTTCGCGTGCCTAAAATCGTGGAGATAGGCATGTGATTTGGCACCATTGATATCATGGCAGGGGTCAACCAGAATTTTCGATTAAAGTGATTAAAATCCGATTTGATAAAGCAGATACCGGCAAATTTCTGATCGAAATTTTATGAAATTAATGTAAAATTTGGCAAATTAGAGGTCTTTTACACGAAAATCCGGTAAGTACAAATAAAGAGCAGCATTTTTGCTAGTTGATTGAAAATCTAAATTCGAGGCTTGTAATCGTGGTGGCCATATCCTGGCCATCAAATAAAAATATCCTGGCCATTAGGTTTCGTGGTGTCGAAACCTAATGTGGCAGCCGGGTAGATAACCTTGCAGAGCTCCTGTTTCACAATCCCAGCCGACCCAGCATCAGCTTCTGAGATTTGATTCGGACTCCAGCATTTGAGCGGCCGTGTCTACAGGACTCCTGTTAGTGCCATTGCTGGTAAGGATCCGGAATCACTAGATTCAGCCTCTGAAAAAAAGACTTCCCATCCTTTTGATCTACTAGGTCTGTTGATCTGCTCTGCAGCAGCTTGATTTGTCATGAGGCAGAACTGCCTTTATGCGTCTGCCATAGCCAATTCTGGTGGATCGTCAGCAAAACATGGCTTCTTATGCTATCGGGTTCTTTCATGGTAGCACAAATATTGAGTCATCTTGAGTTCCTAAAATCGTGAGGCACAAATCTTGCCCTTCCGTGCATGCCCTGCAATAGATTGAATGAATTTC
Organism: Isoetes engelmannii; assembly: GCA_011763485.2. Lineage (NCBI taxonomy): Eukaryota > Viridiplantae > Streptophyta > Lycopodiopsida > Isoetales > Isoetaceae > Isoetes > Isoetes engelmannii. The sequence continues at coordinate 8,718 of JAANSK020256141.1, forward strand.
CTACCATAGAGTGAGCATGAAACCTCGTTGAAAACCTTTCTTGAAAGGCCCTGTAATGATAGAAGCCTTGATTCGTGATTTAAAAGCCACTATTGCTTAAATGAAAAGCTTTTTGAGTTGTATAGTGATGCCTCTGTCATGTGTTCACCAATCCGGGAGGGGTATTCCTGGTTTCTTAATTATCTGGGCATGGCCTAAAGATGCCTCTGGCAAATGCCCATAAAAGGTCATACTGGCTTACAGATCTGGCTTCTTCTGTTTGCAGCTATGAATGGTGATCTGCCTCCATACAACAGATGTGACAAAAGGTTCTAAGAGCAAGGCAGATAAAATATAAAAACTTAACAAGAAGGGTAAAAAGAACCAAAGGGAGCTGGTCATAGAAGGTCTTTCATATTAAATCTCTCTAACAAGGTATCCACATACTTACTTTGACATAAGAAAATTGTCTTAGCCTTCCTATTTCTCTTTACTTCTATTCCCAAGAAATTCGACAATTCTCCTAAACCAGTCATTTTGTACCTGTTTTTCAGCATTTCTTTGCACTCCATGAGCAGGTCTTCACTATTAGCAGCAATTACACAATCATCCACATAGATTGCAAAATCTGTTATCTTTTCTTAACAAATAGACATTTCCATCATTTGCTAGTTTTGTAAAGCCCTGTTCTCTCAAGAAATTATCTATGCAGAAGTACCATTCACTAGGTGATTGCTTTAACCCATAAACAACCTTTTTTAGTTTCCAAACTTTTCCTTTTCCTCTCTCAAAACCCTTAGCTTGATTCATATATACTTCTTCCTTCAAATCTGCATTAAAAAATGCAATACACAAATCCATATGATGCAGATCCAAATTTAGTGCATTTGCAACAGCAATAATCATTTTAATGCTACTCAACTTAACCACAGGTGAAAATGTCACATCAAAATCAATGCTCTTTTTCTGAGTATAACCTTGAGCTACTAGCCTTGCCTTAAATTTAGGGGAACCATCTGCATTCGTTTTTAATTTGAACACCCATTTATTTCCTATTGACTATTTGCCCCTTGGAAGATTCACTAACTCATAAGTATCAGTCCTATCAAAGGACTTGATTTTGCATTGCATTCTTCCATTTCTCTGAGTCTGCACTATTAATTGCATCCTCAAATGTCTCTGGCACTCATGCTTCAGTCACCATGAGAGCTTCTCCTATAATTTTTTTTTTGTCTTTCAAGTCTAACACTTCTACCATCCTCCTTTCTTCCATATGTATTTGTATCTACATTCATAGCCTCCTTCAGTATTTCACTTTCTGTTCTCCTTCTTTTTGTATTCATTTGTTTTACCTCCATCTGCTTCTATGTTTTCAATGGGAACTTCTGCTGTCCTATCAATGTTCATGTTTGCATCCTTGTCATCACTTATGACCTCAGTTTCATTGTCACTATCTGAGGCTGTATCACTTGAGATATCCATCATTTGAGTTTCAACAATAGGATCTGACTTCTCCTCCTTGTTTGCTAACTTGTCTCAATCTGTTGTATCACCTACTGATGCAACCTGTACATAATGTTTTCAAAGAAAGTAACATCTCTGCTTAACATAATATTTCTCCTTCGTGGGTTATACATTCTATAGCCCTTTGATTGTTCATCACACCCTACAAAATATGTAATGGCAGAGCTGTCATCTATTTTTTTGTCTCAATTGCTCTGGCACATGGCTGTATCCTAGGCATCCAAAAACATTAAAATTTCCATAATTTGGCAATTATCCTGACCACAACATATCAGGATATATTCCTAACAAGCTTCAATGCTAAAACATTCAGGATTGCCAAATTCTCTCTGGGAGGAAGCTGTTAAGACCGATGTTATGATACCGAATGCTTTGCCTTCTAAATCTAGTAGCATTCAATATTGTTTTATTTTTTCTTTCAGCTATACCATTTTGTTGTGGTGTGTAACTACAAGTAAACTATCTTTTAATGCCGCTCTCTATGCAATATCTTTTAAACTTATAGGATAGATACTCGCCTACATGATCAGATCTTACACATTTGATCATCTTCCCTGTCTCGAGTTCCACTTCGGCTGCAAATGCTCCAAATGCTTGACTTTGGTTCTTAGGCAGTACAATTTTGTCCTCCTGCTGAAATCATCCACAATTCCAATTAGTCCTTCAACATTTAAGGGCCCACACAAGCCTGTGTGAACCAGCCCCAGAATTTCATTTGAGTCACCTTTAGCTTTTGAGAATGGTAACCTAGAGTGTTTGCCAAGTAAGCAACCCCTGCACATGTGATTCTCCAGTTTACTATCTGCTAATTTAAACCATCCTTCTTTGACCATTAATTCAATACTCTTGACATTTGCATGCCCTAGTCCTTGATGCCAAGTTGCAATGTTTGGTATTGTGGAAAGATTTATACTTCCCATACAACTAGTTTTAATGCCAAACAAGTTTCCTACTCTTCTGCCCAAAAATTTCAGTTTATTCCCTTCATAGATCTTGTAGTACATTTGCTGAAAGAGCACTTTGAATCCCATGGCTACAAGTTGTGATATTGAAATCAAAGTTCTCACTAAGCTAGGCACACAAAGCACATTCTGCAAATTGACTATTTCTCCATTTAGATCAAAAAGTTCTAGAACTCCAACATCTTCTATTTTATGCAAATCTCCATTTCCTACTTGAATATGTCCTCCATGTCCTCATTTTTTCTCGTTTCAAGATTTTTGAGTTGCATGCAATTGATTTTTCTGCTCCACTATCTAAAATCATAAGATCACTTTTGTCAATCTCATTAGTGCATAAAAAAACTTTATCATTTCTTACCTCTTCAACTTCTTCAACATCACCATCATCAAGGTGTACTTCTTCATCAATATTTGCCTCAGAATTAACTCGAACAGATCTTTCCCTACCTCTTCCCCTGTTGCTGAAAGTTCCCCTGTTTCCTTCTCCTCTTCCTTTTCCTGCATTTTTTGGAGTAGAGCAGTTTGAAGCATACTGCCCCCTTCCCCCACACTTGTAACTATTGATTTCTTTTGTAACATTGGGACAGTTTATTTTTAGATGACCATACTTGTTACATGCATAACAAGGCGCTACTTTACCTCCAGATTCTACCTTCCCTTTTCCTTTGGTAAATAGAACTTGAGTTGCTTCTTCATCCTCCATGACTCGAATTTGTTCTATCTCTGTTTTTAGCATCCTCTATGCATCCAATCTTGTCTTGCAATGGTTTTTATGAAGATACAGGTATTCCCAAGACTTGCCACAGATCTGGAGATAGCTAAAACTTGATGCTGTTGTGTATAAGTTACATTTGCACCTTTCAAATTAGCCACTATGTTATCAAAAGTCTGGAAAAATTTAGTGACACTATCCTTGTCATGAAACTTGAGCCTTCTTAGCTCATTCTCCAACACATCTATTTGAGATGAGGTCTTCTCCTCATAAGTAACAAGCATATAACTCCACATCTGCCTAGGAGTCATTCCCCTTAGTTTCAAAACTATATTCGAACTTACCTTGCTCATAATAATGCCTGAGCTTCTCTTACCTTTGGTAAGTTTTCACCACTTCTTCCTCTAGAGGTTGAACTAACCTCTCTGGTCTACACTCCACTGGCACCTCCTTCATTTGAGGAAGAACTTCCCTCAGCTATGACAGCAACACTCCTGCTCCTTGGGACTGCAGCATCTTCATTTTCTTCAATGATGTCCCACAGATCTTCAACTTCTAAAACGTGCTTTATCTTTTCCTTCCAAACTTAGAAGCCAGAATCACCTTTGAAAACTCCTATTGCACTAAGTAGACCAGCACCAAATCTGCTTGCCATTCTCTTGTCTTAACCCTGCTCTGATACCAATGTAAGAATTTTTCTTTAGTAGAATTTCTCAACACCAAATAATCAACACATTATTGCATCATGATTATTCTCAAACAACAATTCAATGATCTTAGCATCATATGAATTAAGGAAGGAAGGAAGGAAGAATATTTTAATGTCGCACCACAAAGGCAGCGTCCCAAGGACATGCGACCACAAGAAC
>JAANSK020256152.1:0-12762 GCA_011763485.2 Isoetes engelmannii
GCTCCTACCCATTTATATGATATCCTCAGATCGTCCCCACAGCCCACAGATACCCCAAGGAGGAGGAACGTCACACAAGCTTCTTTGGCTGTCAAATTAATCTCCTACAAAATGCTATTGCTTCCAGAAGGAAGGTGTCGTCTACGTAGTGGAGAATGGATAGCTGAGTCTTGGAGCCAGGCATGATAAGGCCTTTGATTTTCTGTTGAGATTCCATGAGCAAGATCAGTCTAATAAGTATTTTATCCATACAGAGAAAGAGATAAGGGACCAGGGGGGCAGCCTTGCCTAACCCCAGTTTGGATAGGAAGAATTCGGTTGGTGTGTCATTGATCAGAACTATAGAATAGGCATGTTTATTCAGACTCTAAATAAGATCAAGCAGAGATTCATGGAAACCTAGGTGTCGTAAGGCTCTAACCATGAAATCCCATATAATTGAGTCAAAAGCCCTTTTAAAGTCCAGCTTCAAGAGAAGGCAGTTTTGATTAGATATTCTGTTCTAGTGAGGTGACAACAACATAATTATTGAGAATGAACCTACCATGTAGAAAGGCAGACTGGTTATGGCTAATGTGCTGTTGAAGATGCCCAAGCATTCTACTTGCTATTATTTTAGCCAAAAGCTTGTAGGTTGTATTCGTGAGGGAGATGGATCTCCAGTCCCCAAATTTTAGTAGGCTTAGAAACTTTTGATATGTGGGCAACAAAGCTAGGAGAGAATATAGGATGGAGAGAAGCAACTCTTCATGCTCCATGAATATAGGCCATGAGATCAGATTTCATTACTTTCCAAAAAATAAAGATAAAATTCGGGTGGGAGCCCATCCGAACTAGGGCTCTTCCCTTTTTTTCATTTCTTAAAGGGTGTCTCTAACCTCAATTCCAGTTAGTGGGCAGATCAAGAATGTCCTCTTCTAGTGGCTCCACTTGGTTACCAAAGGAGTTAAAAATCTCAACTTGATGTTTTGATTCAGCCTTGACAGAGGGTGAGCTTGGAAGAGTTGAATGTAAAGAGTTAAGGAAGAAAGTTTTTATCTGGCCGTCATTCTTAATGGTGATATTTTAATTATCTTTGACCTGCGTGGTAACATTGTTGACTTGTTTCTGTTTAGCCATTCTGAAAAAGTGAGTTGATCTACCATTATCATAGAGGTTGAGATATTTGATTATGGCCCAAAGAGCCATATCTCTTACTTCTTTCTCTTCTACTGTTTTGATAAGGTTTTCCAGTTGCACTTTTTCCTGGGGAAGGGTTAGATTGGATGGGGTTTCCATCAGGGCCTGTCTCACTTGGTTAATCTTGACGATCATGCCTTCTTTTTTCAGTTTAAATTTCTGGTGCTAATTCTTTCCCTAAGTTTTAATCCAATTCTTACATTCTTTTAGCCTTTTACTAAAGAGGTTCATTGACTGGTCCTCTCCTATAATAGGTATTTGTTGGTAAAATCCCCTAAATTCATCACAGGACATACTTTTGTTGAACATGGAGCAATTAAATTTGAAGGAAGAGGAGGAATTTGGATTAGAAGCTCTGCTACGGGCAGTTTCCAATAACTTGGGGGTAGTGGTCAGACAACACATTGCCATTATCAATGAGAACAGAGCAGTTATCAAGGGCGCTAGAATTAGGGTTTGTAGTGTAAAACCTGTTTAGGGTACAAAAGGTTTTTGATCTCTTGTCTCTTGTTGCTCCACGTGTACTTAGAGTTGGAAGAGGGAATATAATGAAAATTGAGCTGGCTCATAAGCCTAGACCAACTATCTTTTTCCTCACAACACAGATTAATAGTACTACCGTGCTTCAGATCACAATGAACTTTATTCTTAATTATTGTGCAAATAAATCAACATCTTATCATTCTTTTTGGCATTGGACTCAATGTATGAAATAGATTTCTTCATCTTAATGGCTGGACACCATGGCCCAAACCCATGAAGCATTGAGCAGGAGATCGGGGAGCACGTAGGATGACTCCGTATGGACATTACGGACATGATTATCAGTTCCCGATAACATCTTGAGCACAAGATTAATTTCCTAGACAAGACAAACTCTGCGTGTTGTGACCATGACATTTGGGAGTTGAAGGCAGTTGCCTTGCAAGGCATGGGGCTGTATGCAGAGGGCCCTGAGCAGATAGATCATTGCATGCATGAATGCAGAAGCACGCAATGAAACATTAAGAGCATGCTGTAAAGCACCAGGGTTTAGCTCTCAACTGCACGCAGTGAAGTCAAGTATGCACACTGTAGCTATTAGCTATGCTGAGCTTCCTTGCACGTGCCCTAAATGCCTAGAACTCCAGCCAGTAGCTGGGCAAAAGTATGCTAGTGGGATGCAAAAGAAGGTATCCCGACATATGCTTTTAGTATGGTTTTGGCCCGCTAATAGTCCCCCTGCTTGAGCTTTTTTTAGGTGCTGGTGGGGCGTAATTGCCCTTCATTTTTAGACCACATTCGTGTACTAACAGATGTACTTCGGTGTGGTACTGTTTTTGGCTGGATTTTCGCTCGATTGTTACGTTGGAGATTCAGGCCTCGAACGAATACGATCCCACGGCCCGCGCAAATTCTTCCTTCCAATTCATTTTCCCTCTCATTTCCCGAAATTCATGGCAGCCCCTAATACTGGCCATGATACCGGCTTGTATGCATTTAGCTACAAATTTTCGACTAGATGAATTCCAATTCACTGATCCAGATGTGTTGGATTTCACGGAAACTCAAGAAATATCACATGACAATTTAGTTTTCTCTGCAATTTACAAGAAATTGCATGCATAGAAAAAGAGAGAATCTAGATTGAAAAATAAGATGAAAGATGTTGTGGTTGATCGAGAAGATCTTAGCATCAGATGCAGACAAGAAATAGCCAAGTTTACAGTGGCTTACTTCAACAATCTTACCAAGAAGCATTCACCCAAAATCAACGCAGATGTGATGAAGAGGGTCATTCATCACCGCCAAATGGAAATATTAGAACCTAGAATCTTGCCAAGTCCGAAAGAGGGTAAAGCAGCGGGGGTGCTGCTAAAGAATTTGAAGCAGACAATGGTAGCCACAAAGAGATACAGAAATAATGATGTCTGGCAAGCCAAAACTTCGACACTGGTAATGGCTTCTGCTACAAACTCGAGATGCAATTCAACTATGGCAGGAATCTTAGGTACATCTCTCAGTGATGTGTGCATGTCTCTACTTTTTCATACTTTTGAATGCTTTGATCTGCTGAAAGATGCTGGATGAGATAGTTTCATTGCATAACGTGTAATCTTCTTTTACTAGGTCAAAAGGTCCACAATTGTAACCGCTGCATTGAGGAAATCGGAAGCCATCCTTGGAAATGGTCCATGGCCTAACTTTCAAATGAAGTTCCAAAGCAATGTGCAGTATGCGATGATTAATCCATAGTACAACATTAACTATGGATATACTGCATTTTTTTTCTTATATTAAAGAAGAGGAAAGCAACATTCTATGTGGGAAATAGAACATGCAGAGACAATACGCTATACATAAAGAAATAAAAGTAATAAACAAATAAGATGCGCTCACCTTTAGAGATCTTTGACATGCACAAACATTTCAAAAGATTTTCTAAAGTATGGCTGCCTTCTTGAAGGAGCACAGAACGGCGAAGGAATAAAACAACCACCTTGTAAACACGATGGAGCTTAGAAAATGGTCTTTTTATAGAGCTAACATATCAAAAGTCACTTCTATATGCCATGTAGTATTATGGTATGATAGCTCTATAAAAAGACTATTTTCTTAGCTCCTGCATGTCCATTAAAGGAATTGCTGGTAGATCTATGTAATCCTTTATAACACTGCCACTTTCTTTCTCCATAAAATGGATCTTAGTGTCCTTCATGTGAGGCCTAGTTTGAGCTTATATATTTCCATGAACTTTGTTCTAGTGTGCAGTGTTTATGTTTGTTGGCTTGCAGGGGTAGGTGGACCTTAAGTCACAGCCTAGTCCTACCACGTTCCATTCATAAGGTGTTTCGTGGATTTTTGCCTCAAATAGATGTCTCAAGTTTTTTCACATCATTGTCTCATGTCCAATTTTTGTCGTGACAAGTTCTATTTGAGTATGCAAGTCAATATGGTACACGAGTACGACAGAAAATAATTGTACCATCACTTAAACAGTATATCTACCATGATATCAAAACATGTCTATATTTAGAGTACAACTAAAAATAATTGTACCATTCCATTACCAATGTCATCGAAACATATCCATACTTATCAAGGAATATATTTCCAATGACATCACAATCGAGTCACGATTTCTTTCGGTGGTGGATTTGTGTTGCCACGTTCATGTCCTAATATCTGGGAATCAGAATCTGGTATAGCAAGTAGCTATAAAATCTTGATCACGCGCAACACTCAAGTTGATTAATTTTTTTTTTTCCCCCTCGATTGTGATATTCGTCCCAATTAGCTTACCTTATAATGTATTCATGCATTTATGGAGCCCTTTATGATTCTATTACATTTCACCATGATTGCCACATCATGATAAATCATTTGTTCGTTGCTTGTCACTTTGCCATCAACAATTAACATAAGTGCAAGGTAGTGATGGACTCTCTCCCCCTTAACAAAATTTCAACCTTTCCTTGTTCATCTTTTCTAATGGATTATGTTGCCTTCCAACAAGCTTCCAACTTATGATCCTATGTATGTTGGTCTAATATCCACTCGTTCATCATCGACTTTACGGACTGCACTTGTTAATGCCTAAAATGCTATCATTCTAGCCTAAGGTATTAGATTTATACCATTGGTATCCACACGAAAAAGTTGTTGTCCTTGCTACAATTTGTTATTGTTAATGCCTAAAATGCTATCATTCTAGCCTAAGGTATTAGCTTTATACCATTGGTATCCACACAAAAAAATTGTCGTCCTTGCTACCATTTGTTATTGTTAATGCCTAAAATGCTATCGTTCTAGCCTAAGGTATTAGCTTTATACCATTGGTATCCACACAAAAAAGTTGTCACCCTTGCTACAATTTGTTCGTGAGAAAAAAGTTTTCCTTCAAAGACATTCATGTCGCATCATCATATACTTAGGTAGCAAGAACATCCAATCTTACATTGCATGATTGGCCCATGTCAATTGCTCGTTACTCCAATCGCTAGTCAAACTAGAATGCAAGGGTCTGACACGCATGCCACCCTCAGGCAGGATTATCAATAGTAGTGTCGGAGTCAGGCTGGGCTGCCCATTATCTCCTACATTGTTTGGATTGTACAATGACCAACTTGAGGATTGGCTTGCACAACATGGAGATGGGGGATCAGGTTGGTTCACCATATTATCCGACAACCGATATATGCATATCATGTGGATCTCCTAGCATACACCCCAGCAAATATGTAGCAACATTTGGATGCCTTGAGTACTTTATGCCAAGCAACTGCAATGCGCGTCAACCTGGCCAAAACAAGGTTGGTGTTCCTGGTGTTATCCTCAAGGCAACAAAGGAGCCTCGCTTCACTTATTGGGGTCAGGATGTGAAGATAGTGCAAACATAGCGTGGAGTCTCTACAACAATGTATTGGGATACTTGTTTTAAGCAGCGGGTGACGGTAGGTTGGAAGGACTTTTACGCAAAGCAGAATAACTCTCACAGAGCAAAGCTTTATGACTGGTCATAAATGTAGCACTTGTTCAGGGTGTTGGTTTAAATGAGTGCTTTTGCATGGAGTGGACGTATGGAGACCAGTGATATCGTAGGTACGAAAAGCCTTTTTATCCCGAGCAGTTAGGGTCAAGTTCACAGTTCCATACCAAATTCTTATGCAAGAGACCAGGTTTCTACCTCTTCAAACAACTGCTTTGCAAGGCCACATCCTCTATGCTAGCATGGAGAATCACGCCTTCTAAACTTTGTATATACCAGGGTCATGGGTCCAAAATGCCTTAAAGCCTGAGGAGAAATGAACCACTTCGTTCTCCAGATGAAATGTACAAGAATAAGTGTACAAAGATGTTATGAACCAAATTTTTTAGTACAAAAAAACTTCAATTCATATTCACATAACCATTAGAGTATATAGAACACGTACTACCTCCCACACAGCTATATACATGCAAGCGACGTATACATATAATAAGATGACAATATATCTACGAGATAACTATACACACATGTAGTCTTCTAGCTATCAAATAGCCTGCATATGACTCCACGTGTTAGCACATGCATAGGACATATCTAATAGAGTAATCATAAGCAATGGCTGACTGCCTATAAGAACACACATATGGAATCCACCATACGTACCATAACAACTTCCAAGCAGATGCACCTGGACAATAGAACCTTGCGCTGGTGGATCTAGTCTAAGAGAAAACAACATAGGAACCGGGGCCACTAGCCTATTGGTTACGTCTGCCACCGACCCATAGTTAAGTCTCAGTATGATACTTAGCTAGACGCCCTATGACACTAGATTGTTGATCCACAATTAACATTATTCCATACTAATACTAGCTGCTTCTCACCAGTCCATAGGAGTCCACATACAGTCCAAAAGGAATTAGGACATGAAGCTATATGAACCTAATTCGTATCGTTGAAGCCCTGAATAGGACATGATAAGTGCTATCAGCAGGTGTACATCCAACCTCAATCATCTGCTAGAATACATAATAAGCATCCTCCAATTTGCTAAGTTCACCTAGTCCATCTATAAGTAAAGTATAAATCTGGATATTGGGAAGATAACCTATCTCTATCATCAATTATAAAGATAAGATAAAGTTCTTAACGTCCACGGGAACCTTTTTTTTATCTTCTAGAGGCCTTTTATACTAAGTTATAATGAACAGATTTGGGATGAACCCCTCTACTTGCCATATCAACTAAGCAATTGATGTCCCTCGTCTACTTTATTAACCTTTCAAAGCCCATTTATTAAGCTGTTATAGCTGATAAGGATAGGCACAAGATCCTTTTGTACAATCTGCTGTAAAAGTTCATGTGCCTCAATTAATTTCCGCCCTTACAAAGACCATCAATAATTATGCCATAGGTAATCAGATTAGGCTGACAACCTCTAGCTATCATCTGGTTGAGCATATCGTGTACTTCTTGCAATTGCCCATTTTTGCACAACCCGTCCATGAGAGTGCCATAAATGACAACATCTAGAATGCATCCTCTCCTAAGCATTACTCATAGAATCTCATATGCTTCACTCACTTTACTCATTTTATACAAACCAACAATTAGAGCATTATAGGTAGCAATATTGGGATCGTTGCCTCTGTTTACCATTTCCTCTAGAAGCTCTCTAACTTTCTCAACATTACCAACCTTGCAAAATCCATCAATTATAATGTTGTAAGTTATTGCAATTGGAATGCGGCCTTGTTCTATCATCTCTTGGAAAAACTTGTATGTGGGATCACAACCTCTGTTTAGCATTTCCTATAGAAGCTCTCTGGCTTTCTCAATATTACCAACCTTGCAGAATCCATCACTTAGAATGTTGTAAGTTATTGCATTTGGAAGGCGACCTTGTTGTATCATCTTTTGGAAAAGCTTGTATGCCTCTTTAACCAAACCAGCCTTACGCTGCCCCTTAATAACAAATGTGTAAGTGACGACATTGGGAATACCACCTCTTTGAATCATCTTGATGAAATATGTATATGAATCATTGTAATACTTAAGCAATTGAAGGAGACAGTTAAACATAAACATATTGTGAACATAACCTGGTTGAGAACTCGATAAGAAGGTAAGGAAATCCTAGCGCGAAAAATTGGAGATGGGAAGGACTGCGAGAACCAAACCGGATATCTCAGATTGCTCTGACATTGCCGGAACTTGCCGGGAAAGGCCGATTTGCAGGGACATCTTCAAATATATCTCAAGAAACATATGTCGGGCGTTGGTTTTTTGGGTGGTTTGGAAGCGCAGATGCCATCTGGTCTTTCGAGGTTCTCTGACCCCTTCGGCGGGCCTTTATCAGGAGATTAAATCCCGCTTACACGATCAGTTCTTGGTTTCAAAGCTGCATTCGGATGTCAAGGATGAGATTTGGGGTTACCTCCATCTCCCTTGACCTCCTGTTGTATTAACTACTATTAATACAAAGTTTCTTTCGTCCTTCAAAAAAGATCTTCAAATATATCTTGATTTCGCCCCTTTACAGATGCTTTTGATAAGAAAAGGGCAAAAGGGTTTTTTTTGGAAAAAAACCTGTCATTCTAATCTAAAAGGATGAGGAACCAACATGATATCCAAAATCTCATCGAAAATGTGTGGGATCGCATAGAATAGAATAGAATAGAATAGAATAGAATAGAATAGAATAGAATAGAATAGAATAGAATAGAATAGAATAGAATGGAATAGAATAGAATAGACTAAAATGTAGCTAGATATCGCCCACGGAGACCAATTGGCTTGTGGGACCCAAACAATAAACAACAAGCATATTACGGCCAAGATGAAAAAACCCACTATCTTTCGAGGTTTAAGAAGCCATAATCCCTTCAAGGGGAGGGTTATCCTCCTTTTCCCACTTTGGAGACCGCAGCTATGGGTAAGACAACCCTAAAAGCAGGTTGCTCGATATGTGCATACCTAGTCTGGAGAAGATACCATGCAAAAACACAAGATACATATATGGGTCCAAACCATAGTAAGAAAATGTCAAAGGAAAAATAATGTTGTACGCGCTCTATAAATACATACTCATACGACCAACAATATGCATGCCCTAAATCATATAAAAATCATTGCAAAAAAGTCGTATAAATACACGTTTTACACGACTAACCATTACAAATCTAATATTTTTAAGTTAAGTTCCCCCTAAAAAACCCTTCGATTTGGGTGCATATTCACACGGGAGGTGACTTCAGGCAAGGAGAGCTGTTGGATGGGAATATTCATGAGTTATGCCTTGATTTGGACCCTAAACATCTTACTTCATTTGCGGAGTATGCTCGTACAAGTTTTTTTATATTGTATAGTGAGACTTGTAAAAATACTATAAGTTTTAAGGCATTGCACTAAATTGTGTTGATTTTATACGTATATTATACTATTTCAGGGAGAGTGAAAGGGGCTCACGCTGCCCGAAGTCACCCTCGTGTGTAATGGTTTATGCTATCTAAAAACATTTTGGCCCCTTCGGGGCCTTTGGGGATGGCTATGGAGGGGTTTTTTTATTTTTTTTGTAGTAATGTTTGTTGTTTAGTGTGTGGGTGCTAAAAAAAATTTGGGCCCCTTTGGGTTCCCTTTAAAACTATTAAATTTAAAATCAATTCAATCCAATTTAAAACGATTAAGGTTTTTCAAAAATCAAAGTTCTAATATCACAAAAAATAATTTGTCGCGCAAAATGTATATTTATACGGCTTTTTATCAATGGTTCTTATATGATTTGTGGTATGTATTTAGCTCATGGTATACATTATGTATTTATAGAGCATGCACATGAGTTTCTTTTTGGAAAAATTATAAAAATGCCCTTAAATTTTTGGGTATTTATGAAAATGCCCCTGCATTTTGTTAATTTATCAAAATGCCCCTACTTCAGTGCTATTCCAGTAAGAAAACGTCTCAAGAAAGAGAAAGACCACGCTGCATCTCACGAAAGAGAAAGACCATGCCGTATTCTGGAAACTAGTTTGCATTCTCAAAAATTAGAATACCTATTCCAAAGCCGATCTTCAGAATTAGAGTCGTTTCTTTGAAAGAACATGCAAAAGAAGAATCAGTTTTGTAGCCTTCACCGTTCAAGCAATAATTCGGAAGGTACTGATTTCTTCTTGCAATGATTTCTTAGTTGCATGTTTCTTGATGAAGAAAAAGGAGTTGCCTTCCGGTTGTGATCAGAATCTGCCCCCGGGCTTGAATCTGTTACGACTGTGGAGGAAACCACTGAAAATTTACTTTCTAGCTCAAAATTTTCTAATCTAGAAGTTGCTACATTGAAACAAGGTAGATAACCCAACAGAAATTTCTAACCTAAAAGCGTCTACCACGGAACTCATTGAAACCCGCAAAACTATACTTCAGATTGAAATGACAAGCATGGCGCATTTTCCGGGGGGGGAGGAGGGGGGGGGGGGAAGACATCCAAATTTAAGAGTCTAAATGCAAAATTAGCTGTTGGTTTAAAAGTTTTCTTTGCAACAAATTGAAGAACAGCATCAGCATACTAGCATGCTGCATTGAATTCATTAAAAATTGGAGACCATAGCGCCAGGATTGGTCTACATTTGTAAGATGATTTCCGTGAGAAACAGAGAGAAACAACGAAACAACGGGCATTTTAATAATTTATAAAAAGACAAGGGCTTCATAATTTTCATAAAATACAAGGGCATTTTTATAAATTTTCCTTTCTTTTTTCTAGCATTCTTTTACCATAGTTTTACCCATGTATGTATTTGGTTTGGTATATTTCACCATATTTCCTTCTTTGTTGCACATGCACACAACGAGAAGGTATACTTTATAGGGTTTCGTTGTCCACTTTAGGGTTTCGTAAAACGTAAATAATGCTTAGGTTTTTTTTGCCCTCCCATCCAATGGTATTAAGCCACGTAGACAACTTTACTTTCCAGGATGTTAGTAAATAGTTAACATTATTTTTTATTTACAAATTCAGAAACATTCCATTTTTACATACATTTCAGAAACATTGAAGAGTTGTCCTTACATTTCAGAAAAATTGCACTGAATCATGTATTTCAGAAAACATTGAAATATTTCAAAAACATTGGAAATATGTTCGATTCATTGAAAAAGTAGTTCAAAACACTCAAACAGATTTGGGAGTTATATTTATCACACAGTTATAGAAGTTTCCACCCAGAATTCTGGCACTATCTTTCATATCCATGTCAATATTAACTGTTTGACGACGAGATAATAGTCTCTTCTTTGCAAGTGCTTCAATCTAATCCCAGAATTTGAGGAAGAAGATATCATCATCAACTACTTGCAACTCCTGCAAATCAGTAACCACCAACTGACGTTCAGGAACAGGAGTTGGCAATTCATGTTTAGGCATCTCGATATCAGCAACCTCAACCTTAGGTTTGTCAACAGAATCAATACTAGGAACAGGATCAACCATCTCAACTTTATCAACCATAACTGTATCAACTTTATCAGAAACTAAAGCTACAGAAGAAGTCGCTTCAAACTGTTTCTTGTCAAATTCTTTTAACATTTCCCCATAAACAGTGTCAAACATCCGCCTAGTTCCATCAGATTCAAAAGGCCGGCCAACACTATCCAATGCAGCCTTTACCTGTAATTCTTCTATCATATCATATCTATAAACAAGCAAGTAGATCAGCAACTAAAAAACAAACCAGAAAAAGAAAGCAAGCAAGTAAACAAGCCTGGTATATGCTTCTATACTTCAATGCTCTGTTACCTTCTTCCCAGCATGTATAGGAACTAAAGCCCTCGACATCCTTGAGGCCAAAGTCACCCTGCCACTCTTACCACTAAAGTTACCCTCCATTCCAATTAAGGCCATTGTATACTTCAGCCATAATGCAATTTTCCTTCCATTAACCTAGTGCTTAACATTATACCAGGCCTGCAAATTACTTGAAGTAAAAAAAAAAGCAACTAAAAGAAACTAAATGAAGCAAGTACATACCAGAAATCTTGGACTTGGAATGGGCTGCTTAAACAACCATTGATTTTCTGAAGGAGACACAGGATAGTTGCGAAAGAATTGCTTAAAAGTAAGCATCACATCACTTTCATAACACTTCAAAGGAATTCTAAAGGCTTCAACTTGGTATCTATTGAAATCTACATCATACTACTTAGATAATCTCTCATTATGCTCAATAAATTCAGAATCATTCTCAGAACCAACAACAAAGTCAGTAATCTTTAACTTTTCAAGTTCACTTTGTGCTCTGATTCCAAACCTGCTCACACAATAGTAGAGAATACGTTTCTGCAGACCTTTTGAATTGTGTATTTGATGATCAACATCAGATAGCAATGTTAATTCATTAGCAAATGAAACTTCCTCATATTTTTTCCTCTTTAGAGAAGCCTTAGGTGAGATTCTGGACCTGAGCATGGCAGCAATGCAGGCTAACCTAGCTTGCTTGAAGATAGGACACAACCTAATATTAAAAAGACTTTCTTCTTTTCCAGTTTGTCCAATTCTCATTTCTTGTTTCCATTTGATAATGCAACCTAGACGTCTAAACAAGTCTTGCAACCTGCAAAATAAAAACAGAACTAAAAAGTAAATAAAGAATAAAAAAATACAAGAAACTTCACTTACATTTCTGGCGGGAAGAACTGACCATCTTTTTTAACAACCTGCAAAATGAAAACTTCCAACATTCCTGCAAAGTCACAAAGATCCATGTCTTCAATAGGTACAATAGCATCAATGCCTTTGTAATGAGACCTATTAAATCGAGGGCATTTATTGTTTTGACACTTGAAGATGGAACCCAGATTCTGAACTGAGAATGCTCCTATGGAGCGAACCCAATAATAAAGCTTTTTTGGTTGTGCACATTAAATGTTATCTTTTTTTTTTCTTTTTTTTTTATAAAGTCAATTTCTAGTAGAATGTTTTTAACCTCCATTCCACTATTTTGCCATTATTCTTTGATTTTGAACTCTACCAAAAGTGCTAACCCCATTTTCCACATAAGTGCTAACCCCATTTTCAACAGTGTGAGATTTTATGTAACTACAAAAAGTGCTAACCCCATTTT
>JAANSK020256163.1:0-22622 GCA_011763485.2 Isoetes engelmannii
ACAACGTTGGTTGACAACGTTAGTTACACGTTAGGAGTTAACATACCTAACATATATCACATTATACTATTCTAACAACGCCTCTATTGTAGCTTATCTGAGTTCACTCGCTAGGCTTGCTAGTTCGTCTATCTCATTCGGTTCTTGCATTCCTATCATCTCTACATGGTATCACATGGTATCAGAAACGAAGGATAGATTGAAATATCACTGTAAGAAACGCAGATCTAAGAAGATCCAGGGTGAGAAAAGAATTTATCTGGTAAATGATAAATCGATCATCATAGTGAGCATAAACTCGCCAAAAAGCCGTTAAAACATTCAAAGATCATGTAAACCATCAATCTTGAGCAAGTTTGAACTCCAAAAAAAAGGCCTAGAAATTTGGATGCCGAAAACAGCCTACTTAGAAGAACGTATGTATATATGAAGATAAGAAGACAGATGAAGACGCCAGTCAGTGGCTGATATACTCTCAAGTATGTGAATACCCTAACTAACATGGCTTAGGTGTTTATATACACACCTAGACACGTACAATACTATGCTGAGTCATCTATGTATGTATTTTATACTAACAGCTTGGAAGTATTTGCGTGACTCGTGCACAGTACAAGACTTGGAATTTTCAAAGATAAAATGGCAGATCTGACTCTAGATGACTCTAGATGACTGTTTTGGAATTTAAGAATATTTCTCTCAACTTAAGACTCTTAGGGAGGATCTTCTTAGTTTTGGAGGCAGTATTTGTTAATAACTTAACCCTTCTGTAGCCAGGGCATGCTGAATTACCTGCTATCAGACATCTGTAGGTTGAGTGCGAGTAATGGATAAATGCATCTGATATTTCTCTCTATTAGTTTCTCTCCTTTGT
Source organism: Isoetes engelmannii (assembly GCA_011763485.2). Lineage (NCBI taxonomy): Eukaryota > Viridiplantae > Streptophyta > Lycopodiopsida > Isoetales > Isoetaceae > Isoetes > Isoetes engelmannii. The sequence goes on from JAANSK020256163.1 coordinate 875, forward strand.
ATACCTCATTTTTTATTATCCATCAAGTAGGTGTTGTGTTTTTTGACTTTCCTTCGTTGAAGAAAAGTGAAAGAATATAGGAGAGCTATGCTTAAGCAACTCTTCCTTTATCAGTGATGAGAACCTCCTGCTTAGAGGAGTTCCTTGAGTATTTTGGAAAGAGTTAGGCAAGCAGCTTAGAAGAGCTATAAGGAGCAAGAAAAGGAGTAGCAATATCATCTCATACTTTGCTCCAGTTGCTCGAGAAAACACTTAAGTTACTTTAATCTTCAATATTTTTTGTACCACATGCTACTAGGATGCACACTACGTGCTTCTAGCTTTTTATACTTTGCAATTGTTTTCTTTCTTCCTTTCAATGTTTTTGTTCTGTCAAATTGTATGTTGATAATACAAATAAGAATCTTATTGCAGGCAATCTCAATTGCTGAAAGAGTTGCTTCTGAAAGATGTGAACCACCTCCAGGAAGGAAAGGAAGCTTAGTGGGTTATCAAGTGCGCTTGGAATCATCTTGGTAAGCACTTATGCCCTACATCTCAGATGAAAGAAAGAAAGATTATATTAACGTCTACGAAAGACCACTTGGGTCTATGAAACCATTTATACAGCAATTATGTGCAGCTAGGGGCGCATTTGCAGCCTCCTAGAGATGTTACATAAAAATGAAAAATTGAAAAACTAAATGATGAGATCATAAGATTCTTTTCTTCTTGGGCTCAAAGTATGAAATAATGTCAGACTTGTTTCCACTTTGAAAGGACTGCTTATTCTTGTCTTTTACTGCCCGCTTTCTTCTTCTTGACACTTTCATGGATACCTCTCTTGGGATCGAATTAGAAGGTCCAGGGAGGGGGCCTGTCTTACGTTTATTATCATTATCACCTCCAATGAGAAAGAGAGTGGCCTGCCTTTGTGTAAGGTCATTTACTTGTCTAGCTGTCCCACCGGCCTGCTCTTTCAACAGATTTCTTCTATGAACCATCATTTGGTGGAGGAAAAGAGCTATATATTTTTGGCAAAACATGCAATGGAACCTGCCCCATATTTCATAATCGACAGGACATGCAAAGATGAAATGTTCCTCAGACTCAACTGCATTCAAATGACACAATCTGCAGATCCTCTTTGTCCGATCGAGCTTAGGTCTATTCGTCCGGCCAGCCTCAATCTCAAGCTGATGAGATGAGACCCTGAGCTGACCAATAGCATGTCTTACTTTATGTGCAAGGTGAATATTCAAGTATCCGGGACGCTCGATGAAACCATCCTTGCTGATCTCAAGGAAGTGATCTTTGTAATATTGCATCTTGGCGGGAAGATCACTTGGAGTTATCCATGTCCTGGATATGTATGAAAGTTCTAGATCGTGCCGGATGAGCTGATTTTATTTTTTTGAGCTCTCTTTTTAGCTTTAGCATTTACAACAATATTGGCTGCAGCTGCCGTGTTATGTTGGAAAGGAGGCAGATTGTGGATACCAAATCCCAAAGAGGCAGCCCATTGCAAAGCCTTTGCGTACCAACATTCTTGGATTCCCTTTTCAGCCAGCCTTTTTGAAGCCTTGAGTGCAATCCATGGAAGCCTGCTTTGACCTTGCTGCATAGACCCAAGCTGCTGTACCTTATAATGCTGCATCCAGATGCAGAGGAGTGGCTGAAGATTCTGCTAAAATGATAGGATGCGAAACAGAGGCTTTGCTCATAATCATTATGGACAGAAAATGGATTTGTAGCCTCTCTATTTGAGCCCATTCTTTGACTGTCATGTCCATCCCCCACATCAAGGCTCCGTACAAAGCAGCTGGTCGAACTAAGGTATTGAAAAGATAGATTTTTGCTGGAACATCTTGAAAATCTGCATGGAAACATCGTCGTTCTAGCATTGCAAGCGAGGCATATCCTTTTGTGAGTCTTGCGTATGCTGCATCTTTCATGCTAAAGATGGGACCTTTAAATTGCACCCCAAGTAAGTATAATGAGAGACCACTTCTACTTGCTGACCCATAAAGAAACAGGAGTCGCGATGCATGCAAGCTCGTGACGTGTTGAAAACCATCACCTTCGTTTTACACAAGTTCACCTTGAGCTCTCTTTGCGTGCAGAATTTTTCAAGTGTCCATAGGTGATGCTGAAGACCTTCAGGGGAAGAGGATATAAGGACCACATCGTCCGCATATAGAAGGATGGAATGCACTCTTCAGTTAAAGCAGACCCGTCCCCTCCAAGTGCTGCTACAAAGCTTTCCAGCTCATCGATATATAAACCAAAGAGCGTAGGGGATAAGGGGCAGCCCTGTTTAACCCCTATCGTGCTGCTGATTTCGTCCAACCAGCCTCCGGGCATTTTTCTCAAGACATTTTCATAAAGCGTCAAAACGTGCCCATATGACTTGTGACAATCCCAATTCCATAAGTCTAAGAAATAGACGTTTCGTGGGATTGTATCAAAGGCTTTGCGGAAATCCACAAAACCGCAATACACTTTTTCTTTCCTGGCTTTAGCTTCCTCAATGATAGACCTTAGTGCAAATAAATGGTCTATTGTGGAGAAATTTCTCCTGAAACCAGCCTGCCCTTTTTCTCTAAGGATAATCAAGTCTAGTGCGCTGCCATATAATCGTGCCATGACATGTCGAATCATGATGAGGCAGTAATTGTTTGGATCCTTTGGATCTCCACCCTTGGAACTTGGCTTGATGATATTAATGGTCCATGCTTTTGGAAAATCTGAGCAGATTATCTCATTAAATAAGTCTGCCGCAAATGGGCGCAAGGGTATTCATTCCATGTATCAGAAATTTAGCCTGCAGGTCCCCACAATCTTTTGCTTTTCCTGTGTTCATTTTGCCCATAGCGTCTCGGATAAGAGAAGTAGAGAAAAGAGAGGCGGATTGGGGCCGGGGCTGCAGTCCAAGGTCCATCAAATCTGCTTGTTCCACATCAAGAAGCGATCGAGCATAAGTGGTCCACACTTTTGGGTCTTTGAGAGGCAAATCAGATTTTTTAGCAAGGATCTTCTGCCAAAATTTAGCAGATTTGTTACTGGACATCAAGTTAAGCATGTCTTCTCTCAATTGCTTTTTATACATTCTCTTTTTCATGCGAATCAGTTTTTTATAGGCCTTCTTAGTCGCTGTAACTGTGGCATCGTCCTCATCATTTATATAACTATAATAGAAGTATTGTCTGGGCAGCCCGGAAAGTGGCTCTACGAGACTGCCGGATCTTGTAGCTCAAGAGTCATCCTGTTGCAAGGGAGAATCAAGTTTTTAGCACAGAATTCACTTGAAAATACATTCAAACTGCAAGAATCAATGCGAGAACAGATTGGAGCTGAAGAAACAGGCCATCCGGTCTGTTCAAGGCATGAAAATCCTGTTTTTCTTGAGTCCGGATCTATGCTCCAACGCTTCAGTCCTCTTCAAGACAGTCAAATTTGACGATAGCTGGGCAGTACCCTTGACTTAGGAGGGGGCTAGTAGCTGCCTAAGACACTTTCGAGCCTGAAGTGATAAGAGAATTCCCTTCCATGCCTTGATTATATCTGATTACCTGGTAAGGGGTGTGATAAGGGGATAAGTAGATAGCCTATTTGGTTTTCTCATACTTTTAAAGTTGTCCCTCCGCCATTATGATTTCAGCCTGGTGATGTTGCCCTCAGACCATGAGGACATTGTCATTTTGGAGGCATCCTGCTGCGATATTTATACTTTTTCAGCATCTGAATGATGTATGCTACCAAATCATAGTCATGGTTACTTTGCTAGTTTCATAACTGTGAAGTTACAGGCAATGTAGAATATAGTCATGGAGTTTACCTCATGTGTTTTTAGTATCATGCTAGTGTATAGGTATCAATTCTAACATACCAGATTTTGGCAGGAATCCTGAAACCCGTTTGCTGTTTTGCACTACAGGAATTCTTCTTCGAAAACTTGCTGTAAGTTTTGTCCTTTACTGTGGTTTTGCAAACCTAAATTAAATATCTATGCATATCTGGACATTTCCAAGATGGCCCTGGTTAAAACAAGCAAAAGGTAAATAACTAGTCGGACCAGAGAATCTAACAACCGTGTCTTTTAAAATTGAAGGCACCTTGTTCTTTTTGCAATGTATGTCTTTTCCTTCTGTTGTGGACCAAATCAGAGATCTAATCTTGGATGACTAGTTTGCCTTCTCGTGTTGCATTTACGGATGCCTATGCATCTCCCTGATCAGAGCTTTACCTTTTCTTGGATATATGTTTTGTTTTTGGTCTTGGTCGTTGCCCCTTATTTGTATGATATTGCTAAACTGAACATTTCACAGAAAAAAGTAGCACTTATTGATCGGATTTTAGAAGCCTTTTCTATCACAGCAATTTTTTTGAAGCTAACAATAGTGATTTAATGTCTTCTCCATTTGCTTACTGAAAGGGCCATACAGTTGAGGGGGAGACAATAGCAGTCTAATTAGTGTTTGCAAGCTCTATATGGCTTAAAAGAGGGTGTACTTTCTGTTCTTGTAATGCTTCTGATATATATTTCAGTGCTTTGTAGAGTAGACCTTTGCTGTTTATGGAGTGACTAACATGTATTTGTGACAGGGAGATAGTTTGCTCCAAGACGTATCTCATGTCATCGTTGACGAGGTGCATGAGCGCACTGTTCTGGTATGCATAAGGACCTTGAATTGCCCTTTAGGTTGTTCTGTGGCTGAAGGGAAGATGTTGAAGCATAAGCCATTTATTTATGCCATGTCAGCACCAAGTTAGATCAATGACAATTTAAACAGATTTTAAAGCTTGGTATGGACACTCGTCCATAACAAACAGTAGTCCCCCCTTTTCCAAGTGAATTTAGCTGTATGTTTCTTGTTGCCTAGACATCTCAATTTCAACAGGATTGGTGTTATCACATAAAAAACGGTGATTTAGAAAGCTGATATCAATGTGCACACTAACATGGAGAAGCATGCTTTGTAAGACATAGTTACTACTAAGTTAACACATCTTATGTTGATGACTTTTCTACATGTATAATCATTACATGTGTAACGTCAGAAAACACTCTTTTATAAAAACCTGCAGACTTCCATTATCCTGTTTTCTAATGGCAAAGCACAAATCAGGAAAATGCAAGTGACCCAAAACCGAGGTGTAATGGTCATTGGCTACATTTATCACGATAGCATGTAGTAAGCTAGCTAATATGCCTGTCATCAAAATTTAAATGGGTGTACCTGTAATAAGTTAGCATGCCTAGTCGTCATCTCTAATATATCACTATCTATAATTCGTTTTTATTGCATGTTGCTCTCCCTCTTCCCTTGTGCTGTTCTAGTTTTGATCATTCCGCTTTTTTGTTAAGCATGCAAGAAAGATACAGAGTATGAGCGCCTACAGAAGCCAGAAGCTCTAGGAAAGAACATACTAACTTGATGAACACAGGTAGTATAAAGAAGATTGTACACCCTTATCGGGGACAATCATCTCGAGTATTGCTCATATGCAGAACAGATGGTATGACCAAACCTTTAGCAGTTCAAGTTTAGGGACATGTATTCACTGGCTGTAGTTCAAAGGAGATGGATTCTGACCTTAAGTCTATTTCTTAATGTTTTCTAGGAATGTTAACTTCACTTTAACATAATCTCTGGCATGTCATGGCTGGGCCTAGAGTGACATGTCAGCACCTGCCTTTGGTCCATGCCATCCCATGTGACTAATATAGGTCACATGTCATTTGCTTTTGTTTCTCCTGCTTAAAGTAGCATTGATATAAGTCCTTCTGCAGGGAGATTTTTTGATGATTATACTGAAGGATTTAATGGAAAGAAGAAGACAGTTCAAAATGTCGCCACTTAAAGTCATCCTCATGTAAGCTCACTTACTGTGTCCTCTTTTAGAGAAAATTTTGTGTGTTTTGATGGATCTTGTCAGCAAGTGACATGTCACTATTCTTAGATGACTAGGCATGCCACGTATGTTGCTGACATGGCCCTTCTATAAAACCATAGTCATGCTTCTCTTATAGTTCTCTCTCTAGTTTACTCATAGCCGTGCAATTTCGAGTACCTCTTTCGTTCTAGCATATTTGCATGCAGTGATCTTTCATGATCTCAGAACTAGAATGCAAATGAACGCAGAAGCTAGCAGGTGGGACCAGAACGTTGTTAGCCTGTCTGATCAGAGAAATTGGAATCATTTTTCTTGCATTTGTTGGTCTAGAACAGGCTGTGGGTCTAGAACGGGTATAGAATGTGGTAGCTTGAACAATCTCTGCAGAGATTTATTCAATATTGTGAGTTTTTTCCATCTGAAAGTGGAGAGAGTTGGATCTGGAGTTTATTGCTCGAAACTGGTGTTCGCTGGGACAGTTTTTGTGAATCTGAAGTTTGGCCTAGCATCTGGTCTTCTGAACGGCTCTTCTAAGAGAAGATTGTTTGGAGTCGGATTTGTGCCATATGGCAAAATTGGTAAAGTATGTCGGCATTTTTTTAAAATTTGTTGACGTTTTGACAGAATCTTTAACGAAAAAGGCATTAGAATTCGTTTCATAAAAAGGACAGTGACTTTTTAGAAATCGGAGCCAGATTGGAAGCAAGATTGATTGCAAACTTTTGGCTGGTGGGTTATCTGGGATCCTATTTGTGCCAGTTTTGGATTTCCAGCAGAGAGGAGCCGGTTTTGGAGACTGTCCGATCGGGAGAAGATCTGAACTTAAGTTATGGATGGCTGTCTCGCCGAATTTGATCTGGATCTGGAGTTGGCTTCTTGGCATCTTTTTAGTTTTTTTATAATTTGGTCTTGAAATCTCACAGTGAACAAGCTTTGTGCGAGATTTCTTTCGCTTCACGAAAATTCTGCTAGAAGGCCCTAAATCTTTTCAGGGAGTTTTCCTATTGTACATCTGATATAACTGGTTTGCTGGACAATCAAATCATGGTCTATTTTTCTTCTGTGCTAAACAGCTTTATCAGGTTATAGAGGTGAGTGTTTAACCTTTAATAATTATGAAGAATGGAGATTTCACATGACCTGGTCATTAATTTCACAAAGGCTTGTGGCATGTTGTAAGAGGACATAATTCCTCAGATTGCTCTTTATAAAGATCTTATAGTTTTTAAATTTATCATGTTATGATACTGTGCAAAGATTGTTCCTTCCTGTCAGGGAGTTGTGGGATTATTTGAGGTCTTAATTTGGGCAGAGCCATGACCTAGAGTTAGACCACGTGCAGCAGGCTTCTCTTAGGAAGACCAATGCAATGCAATGTGTTACAAATAAGGAACTGTTTGTCTAACATGACCTTCATGTCACGTGTTACCATGTTGTCACGTCAGCATTTGAGCATTTAGTCGTCTACCTGTTACGAATGTAACTGTGTTGTTTTTCCTAAATAGAGCATCTAACCTTTTTCTTATGATCTCTCAAGTCGTAAAATGGTACCAGAGAACCGTTCATAGTGGAAACGTTGGAGGGGCGCCTAGTCGGATCTTAATGGTACCAGAGAACCGTTCATAGTGGAAACGTTGGAGGGGCGCCTAGTCGGATCTTTTTTCTTGTGCCGAAATTCGTCGAATTTTTCACAGATCTGTATTGGAATGGTCATAGCAGTGTGTTGAGGTCATTTCCGGCAAGATTGCATCAGATTCGGAGGGGATTGCAGTGATTGGCAAGGAGGTAAACCAGTCGATTTTGCAGAGCCAAGGTGAAGAATCTTGTTTCAAGATTTCTTCACAGGGACTTTTGTTCACATATACTGGTCTATTACTGCATCTTAGGAAATAATGGGAGTTGTTGATCCTTGGAAGCTTGCATCTAATTCAATTCTTGATGGCACTAATTATTAAACATAGAAGGATTTTTTCGAAGTGTATTGTGGATTAATTCGTCTCAAGAAGGTGCTTAAGACAGATTGGAATGCTGATGCCAAACCAGAGGAAGATGATGAGACATTAGATCATCTTAAAGCTCTGGTAGATCCTGCTATTAGGAGACAGCTTAGGCCTTGTAAAAATTCCAAAGAAGCTTGGGAGTATCTTAGACAATCTTGTACAGTTACTAGTTACTGGTCTGGCTAAGCAATCTTTAGTGAAAGAACAGATGGAGCAGTTAACCTTGGATTCGTATGAAGGTGTTCAAGGCTATTTCTCGAAGTTGAAGACGCTTAAAGAAGATCTGAGACGCGTAAAAGGGTTAGTGTTAGAAACATTACTCTAATCTAATAACTCAGTGGCTCAAACAATGCCACGCCATTATGTGGAACGTCATCAATAGTGACTATAAAAGTCATTACTTGATATGAATTGTTTTACCTTGTGTTTCTCCTACTAAATACAAATCTCTTTTGGCGCTTCTCCTTTTAAACAAGTTCCCAAAACTTGTTCATGGTATCAGAGCCCGTTCTTGGCCAAAACTGGCCAAAACTGAGAGGCAGAAGTTTGCCTTGAAATTTCGCCTGATCTTCAAGGATCAGAGGCGTTTAACTATTAGCTGTCCAATGCAACAACTCTTGCTGCATTTGGACGAGTATAACTGAAGATTTTCAAAGGTTTGTGAAGACAGTGCAGAATTTCAAGAATCAGAGTAAAGATACCTAAGATCTTGAGTTTTTTGTGTTAATCCTTTGCAAGGAGGTCGGATTAGGCTTCACCAACAGAGATTGTCACAATATTGGTTGATCTCTTAGGATCTTGGGAGGTTTCTTAAGAGACTTGAATATTTTTTTTTGCAGAAATTTGCTGGTCAGCAATGGTTGGAATGGATCCATGGAAAGTTTCTTCTAATCCAGTGCTTGATAATACTAATTATGTCTCGTGGGGTGAGTTCACGAGTCCTTTGGGGTCTACTTAGGCCTAGTAAATTTGGAAGTGTTTTTGAATTGGGATGCCATAACCGAGCGTGTATAACACAAGAAAGCTTTAAATTATCTTAAAGCTTTGGTAGCAGCTAACTGGAGGCGTGACACTTAATCTTGCAAGACTTTTGCAGAGGCCTAAAAGTATCTTCATGATGTTTGTATAGTTCAAGGACTTGGAGTTGTATCAATTATCAAAGAAAAGATGACAGATCTTACTCTAACAGGATGCTCAGGAGTTCAGGACTATTTCTCTCAACTAAATACACGCAGAGAAGAATTAATTGGTGCAGGAGGAGGCAGTATATCTGATCAAGATCTTTTTCTTCTGGTTTTTAGAGCAGTTGATACAAATATCAAAATATTATTGGGTCCATCAAAGACTACCAGAAATTACAAGTGGACATTTGAAGAAGTGGAGACTGTTTTGGCTCAAGAAGAGATGAACATAACATGACTGTTAAAAACGCTAAGTTACATCGTGCTCAGCTTGATTTAGCCATGCCTTAAGCCAGTAAAGGAGTAAAGGGAAGCAAAAGATGGAGGATCATCCAAAGAAGGATAAATCACAAGTTACATGCTGGCATTATTGGCAGAAAGGTCATTTCAGAATTATTGTCCAACTTTCAAAAGGATGTTGCAGCAGACTACCAATGAATATTTAGCATTTTCTGCTTCTGATCATTCCTTTTTTTCTTCTCGATTTATGATAAACTTCGATGCTTCATGCCATCTAACTGGATCTTTTAGGTATCGTTCTAATCCCAAAGAAGATCATTCACTTGTAGTAGCTATGGGCAATGGTACTGCATGTCAGTCAAAAGCTAAATGGACCATTGATTTCAAGTCAATAGCAGGGGATCTTCATGTGCCTATTATTAGTCATTTACTAGGCATTCATACTAAACTTTTATTTGTTTCTTGATCGAGATCATAAGCATGTAATCTTTGGAAATGGAAAGCTGTACCTTACCGAGAAGAGTCGTTTTGAATTCATCAAACCTGAACAATTGAATATTCTTAGCACTGGTCATATAAACAAAGCGGGACAAAGCAGGACTGTATAGTGTTGATGCAGATCAAAAGATGTTGTTAATGCATCTAGTTTCGTGGCAGTAGAATCACCTCAAGAGCATCTTTGGCATGCACAATTTGGTCATCTTGGTGGTTGAGCTTTAGGGGAACGTTGTGGTTTGACCCTCTATATGTGATAATTAGGTGCCCTTGACTATCATGCCCCAACCAACTAGGCAAAAGCGTCTCGACGTTGATGTTTGACCTCCTATATGTGATAATTAGGTGCCGCCTCCCCAAGATCTACTTGAGTGGTCTCCCATGGGCCCCAAACCATATCAAAAGCTAAGTTTACATACAAAAATTTCCGTTTGCTCTTATACATTGAACATAATCTCATTATGGATGATCCTTATCTGACCAAGAACAGAGATTTGTACGGGGACGAGATTATGGTTCAAAACTAAGATTCAGTGGCAACCATGGTTACTTTTGTGGTTGAGCTTGCTTTAGATGCTGAATTTAGGGCGTTGTTACATCCCTGGGGGGATGTGGGGGATGCTAGTCTTGGGTTTTCTAGTTTCCGTTTTTTATCTTTTGAGTCACACTAGTCATAGGGGAATGACATGCGTCACGTCATCATTCTTAGATGACTAGACATGCCACATCACGTATGTTGCTGACATGGCTCTCCTATAGAGTCATAGTCATGCTTTATAGTTCTTTATCCAATTTATTCATACCCTTGCGATCTCGCATATCTGTTTCATTCTAGCATATTTGCATGCAGTTTTTTTAGTTAATCACAGAACTCATTTTTAGAAGTGATTTTTGACTATGAAGTTTAATAGGTCTGCGACATTGGACTCCAAGTTATTCTCCAGTTATTTTGGAGATTGCCCTGTTGTTTGCGCGGAAGGTCGTATTTACCCAGTTTCCAGGTATTACTTGGAAGATGTGTATGAGCAAGTCGGGTATCAACTCTCATCCGACTCGCCAGCAGCTATCTCAAGCAAGTATACAAGCAGAAGTAAGGTTGTGTTATCTAACTTTGGGCTCCATGTTTCTTTTGTGAATGTCTTGGAGGATCTAACCAGATGCTTCTGTCAGTAGATTTTGACAAATCTGGCAGACAGTAGTAGAGGAAGGCAAAATCTTGTCTCATCTGGTTGGGGAGATGTGACAACGCTGGAAGAGGTTCCCGTAAATCCATATTATGAGGATTTGCGATATTCTGGTTATAGCAGTAATACCAAGAAAAATCTGGTTTGCCTTTTTCCTTGTTTGAACTTGTAATGTTGGAAGTAATATTATATAAAAAAACTCACAGAATATGAGTAGGGTTTTCAGTACCTCTGGGCTTGATATAGATTTCTCGATACATTTGCATACTTCTTAAAGAGTATTTCTGGGTTGCACAGCTTGCAATTTGATTTTTCAAATGCTTCTGAATGACGGAAGCCAGCAGTTGGAATAGAGAACATGCAGCAGACAATTCATAGATATAGATGAAAATTCAAGTTTGGATTTATGGAATCCTCCTTGAAATGCATGTTTTCTGCAGATAATAATCGGACTTTCCTGTGCAGGCTAAATTGAATGAGGACATCATCGATTATGATTTGCTTGAAGACTTAATTATCCATATTGACACCACACGTGGAAATGGAGCAATTTTGGTGTTTCTTCCTGTAAGTGTAGCAGCTATTAACGTGTACAACACTGATATATCACCTTACAAATTCGATATGTCTCTCTTATTTAAGGGAATGGCAGAAATTCAGCTCATTTTTGACAGACTCATGGCATCGAGGAGGTTTTCAGGCTCTGCTTCAGACTGGCTTTTGCCATTACATTCCTCTCTTGCTCCTAAAGATCAGAAGCGAGTTTTTGAAATTCCTCCTCTGGGAGTACGAAAGGTACTTCTTACTAAGTGTTTGTGACATAACTAGGATTTTTGATTTGCATATTAATTACCAGTAGGCTGTATTGTAGGTAGTGCTATCGACAAATATTGCTGAGACGAGTCTAACTATTGAAGACGTCGTTCACGTTATTGACTGTGGTAAACACAAGGAAAATCGTTATGATCCTCAACGGGTAAGCTTTTGATGTAGAAAAAATAGAGCGAAGGAAGTTTTAATACTTGTTATAAAAAACCATAAACATGCATTAAGATAGAGGACTGGGAATGATATCTTGTTTCAGACTCCAAATAAAGATGCATCTTATTGCTCTGGAAATGTGAGATTGCACTAGCATATGGAAGAATTGCATTTCATATAGGTTTCACAAGCAAGCATGCACATTGGCCTGCATAGACAGATTTCTATGCTTGTCCAAAGTCGCATAGCTCATGCATGTATGGCCACTGCTCAGCAAGCCACTTTAAGTTGGGGGAATTTAGCATTCATTTTAGAAAACGATATATTATGAAGATGTTAGTGGTGAAATTCAACTTATCTGCCGAACTCCTAAAATGAACATCCTAGCTAGCGGAAATTGAGATCATAGATGTCTTCAAAAGAGGAGTGGAAGGCATGTTGTTTCCAAAAAGACCTATTATCATCTTTGCTGTATTGCTTTTGCAACATGAACCCCCACAGACATAAGGGATGTATTTTTCTGTCCAATAATATGGTGTTCATCTTCATGTTACAACAATTTAATATTAGTCTACATTTACTAGAGTATGTCTCAAATGATGGAAGCATGGATATCACAAGCCAATGCGCGCCAACGTAGTGGTAGAGCAGGTCGTATACAACCTGGAAATTGCTTCTGCTTGTACACTCTCCATCGTTTTGAGAAGCTAATGCACCCATTTCAGGTGCTGTTTTTTTTTTCATGGCATCATTATTTACAGGACACCAATGTTGCTGACCAATCTTCCTTGAATATAGCTTCCAGAAATGCTGCGGGTGCCACTGGTGGAGCTATGCCTACAAATAAAACTTCTTGCAGTTGGAAACATAATGGCATTCCTTGAAAAGGTATTCTCTTTATTTCTTTCTTCCACGATGCAAATGAAGACATTTGGTAAAGAATACACAGTTGAAATGGGGAACCGTTTTATCTCATTACATTTTTGCTTTGTGCTGTTAGTGGTGTTATGCATTCCTGAGAAAAGCTGCTGATTATATGATAATCAATTAAGATTAACAGGAACATGGAACTAAATATGCCTTCAAATGCAAGGATAAGAAAAGACTGACTGGGTCTGCCAGATTAATTGCTATACATGTGATTTATTAATGCTAGATCTATATGCTGACGTGTAGGATGACGTCACATTTTGTTGATGATATGGCATTCTTATATGAGCCATAGTCACGCTTCACTCCCTAGTTATTTGCTTCACTAGCTAGAGTGTTTCTGTTAGTCGCTTCTTTCCTGTTGTATCTTTCTTTTATTCCCATGTATAGAGACCTAGAGTTTCATCATGGTATTACAGCTCAGGCATGGTTAGAAGTTTAGTGCAAATCACCTTGGAGGGGACTTTGTTAGTCTGTTAGAGTTGAGCGCTTCAATTCAAAAGTCACACGGTGTATTCGATTGGGGTAGCTTTTTGATAAGTGTGATCTCATTCAAATTGAAGAAATAACACAGGAAGCGCTTTTTCCGGTGAAATCCTGAAGATTCTGCACTAGTTTGGTCTGATCTTGAGCCTTTCTCAGTTGCCAGGCGGTTTTGCTGTATGTCTGGAAGATCTATTTCTGGAGCAGGATGATCTAGGATACTTCGTTGGTTATTTAGGGCTACTCAGGGCAAAATACAGAGATTTGGACTTACGGCAGAGTGGGAACCGGATTTTGAAACTGTCGAATTATGAATTGGATTTGAGTACATAATTTCTTAAGATTGAGTGGCAATCCGGATCTGGAGTTGGTTCGTTGGAGTCTTCAAGTCTCACGATCAGCAAGATTTGTGTAAGGTTTCTTCCGACTTCTAACTAGACTTCAGTCTTATCAAGTACTTGTGTTATTGTACATGTGATACAACTGGTTTGCTGGACAACCTAATCATGGTCTATTTTTCTTCTGAGTCTGCTAAGCAGCTTTATCAGATTATAGCTCCTCTGAAAGATAAGTTTCTAAATAGTAAGAACTATGAAGAATGGAGGCTTCACATGACCTGGTCATTAGTTTCACAAGTTTTATGGCATGTCCTAAGAGGACAGCATCTTTCAGAGATTAGTACTGATGATGATGATGATTATATAGTTTCCAAATCTATAAAGCAAATCATAAAATATCCGCCGAGTTTAAAGATTTGGCAAGCTACATTTTGTAGTTCCCAAGAGCTCTGGGACTACTTGAGATCTGAATTTGGGCAGGATAGTCAATTCAAGAAGAAGCAACAAACTGAGCAGGGTTACTTTGAAAAGTCTGAGGTATCACTACATATTTTTTCTCTACCAGTACCGGAAGTTTTAGAAATTTTTGATGTTGTTTCTCATTCACATGATAGTCTTTGGCATGACGCTCTGGGCATAAATAATGTCGAAAGCACAATGCAGCATGTTGTAGTACATGATCATGCTGAAGAAACTCCAAAGATGATGTCAGAAGTTGCTACAGAAACGGTTCAGGAGCTCATGGTAATTTTATGTCAAAGGAGTGCTGATTCCTATGAACAGGGTATACTCTATGAACTTATCATGGACACAGCTGATGTACCTGTAGGGTACACACGATCAAAGAATGATCACGTGCTTGCAGGCGATAGATCTGAGTTACAGCAAGAGGAATTGTTAGCAACTATGGAAAGAGAAGAGAAAAATGTCAAAGACAATTTGCAAAAGCAGGAAAATTCTTATGGCTTTGTTGAGCAGCAGCTAGAAGCTAGTTCTTTGAATGGTTTTACGAGTGATAGGTTGATCACAGACATCTGCCATGACATTACAGAAAAGAGGGATGTAGATAATGTTGTTTTTAAAGACAAGAATAAAGAATATTGTTTCAAAGTTCGAGCAAATGATTTGAAAGAGGTAGGCACTGTAATTTTACTGTAGCATATCACTGTATCATTGTTTGCTTAGAGAACACACTGTGAAGAGGGTTTGAGAAGACTGCAAGCAAGCATTTTTTGGCTCAACCCAATCCAGCTGGATTACCTTCTTTGGGTTATTCAGGATAGTTTAGCACTTGCTTATGCAACGGTTTGGCTTTTTGCTTAGCTCTTGTCGCTTAACAAGCAAACAGTTGGATGATGCGTTAAAACTAGCAAAGGAGTTCTGAGGATGCCAACACCTGCTATTAGGCTATGAAGTAAAGCTCTGATATTTTTTCTGCAAGATTCATACATCCTTTCTAAAAGGACCGGCTTCTGAAATTATTCCTGCATTTTATCTAATAATTGGACAAAACTAGCTGTGGCAGTACTTGTTAGATATTTCCGACCATGCCAACCGACTTCGTTGGTTCACAAACTATTCTTAGGTCGATGGTTCTTTGCTTTGGCACGCTGCTACAACAATCACGGCCCCCGATATTAGCCTTGG
This sequence comes from Isoetes engelmannii, assembly GCA_011763485.2. Classification (NCBI taxonomy): domain Eukaryota; kingdom Viridiplantae; phylum Streptophyta; class Lycopodiopsida; order Isoetales; family Isoetaceae; genus Isoetes; species Isoetes engelmannii. Next base: position 16,231 of record JAANSK020256163.1, read on the forward strand.
ACCCTTTTAAATAGTTAATAAATTCTAAGATTATAAATTATATTTCTAAGGTTGGCTAATGATATGCATAGCTTAAAGTTAGCTATGATGTTTTCCTTCGTTTCTCTGAATAGAAGGAAAACAAAGTTCATGCCATGCTTTTCCTGTGTTCATCAAATCCCCTGAACTGCTCCCTGGAGCTTGTGCCATATCAATTAGAATACAAATTGCTGCCTAATACACATGTGAGTTGTACTATAAGCTCGGATCCATTGCTCGGATCAGCCCTGGATTAGGTGAGACCCTGTGTAAGCAAGAAGACATTAATGTTTTCATTAGTAGCTTGCCTGAAATTATGAAGCCAAGAGGCTGCGCCATATAAAGGACTTGATTTAGGTCTTTATCTAGAAAATCACCTTTAAAATCCAACTGCCAAAGGGGCCAAGCCTTGCTAGCTGCTAAAGCAAGAAATGCTTGGACTGTAGACATTCTGACCACTGGAGCAAACACTTAAAGTGTAATCGAGCCCATAATTGCTGCTATACCATTTGGCCACAAATTCTTGCTGCCCATAGTAAGGAGATGTTAACATGTCGTGGAATCCAAATGCAACTCCTTGCTCAGGCCGTGCTAGCATATTTGGAAGCCCTTAAAGCTCGCAACTATGCTGGCCTAGCTTCAGCTGGCAATGGCCCGGGAGTCATACACCTTGAGCTGATGCTGCATTCGTGGTAGGCTAAAAGCCTTTTGCTGCACGTGTCGGAATATGATCTCAAAACTGGTAAATAACTAGTGTCCCTGGAAAACTTCACCTAAGCTTCATATTATCTTCGAAAGCTTATGACCAAGTAGATGTACTTGACTCACACCAGCTCCAAGAGCTGTTGGGTGGAAAAATAAATTATATCTACTATACTCCGACTAATGTTGTTTTTTGGCCTTGTACTTGGCATCAGTACCATCTGGCTTGAACTTTGTTTAAAGACCCACTTGTTCTTAATAACATGCTGTCCTTTAGGTTAGCAATAGCAGTTTCCAAAGTTATAAATGCTTGGTGAGGCAAAAACACAAGCATTCGTTTCGAAGGAAACAACCTTACAAAAAGAGTCCAAATTCTAGCACCATGACATGAAATATGGCACGTCAGTTTTGGTCTTCCATCTGATTGAAGCAACACTGTATTTGAGGAGAAGGAAGCAAGATGACTAACCTAACTTGGTCCAACTAGGCAGTGGATCCTCCCAAATATAATGCCGTGGAGAATGCAATGTGCACACTTCGTGAGGTAATTTTTTATACCTTTCCTGCATTAGATTATTATTGGGACTTATTTTAGTAAGAATTAAACAGGTTGGCGCACTTGACAAGGATGAGAAACTCACCTCCTTAGGATATCACTTGGCTGCTCTTCCTGTTGATGTGCATATCGGCAAGGTATAGGACAGTTATATCAAAAGCTGGGGAGAAGTGTCGAGTGGCTGTGTTCGTATTATATCTTGTTTTGCTTTTTGCAGATGATGCTCTATGGAGCAATATTTCATTGCCTGGATCCTGTTCTAACTATTGCTGCCTGCCTCGGCCATAAATCACCATTCATCTCTCTTGCAAATGAGGTTTGCATTTTGTTCTTTCGGTATTACAGGCCTTGAGCTTATGCTCTTAACATAAAACGTAGAATGTGCCAGCTAATGCATAATTTGCCCATCTTCTAGAAGGTCTTGTGTTCCTACTGTTGCTGCCTGCTAGGCCATATATCCCCATTCATATCTCTTGAAAATATGAAGATACCATATGAATATGGAAGAATGAAATCAGATACACGAGATAGGCTCGCGAGTGAACTGAATGGCAAACAATAAAGCATGACTATGGCTTTATCTGAGAGCCACGTCCGCAAAAGATGTGGCATGCCTAGGCACCTATGGACAGTGACATATGACATGTGATATTGCTAACGTCCCACTACCATGACTGAACTGATAAACTCAGTTTTCTAAACTCTATTGTGGCAATTGATTATATACACAGACTTACATTACCCTTTAACATTTTACAGAGAGATGGTGCGTGCCGAAGTAAACTAGCAATTGCATCAGAACGTTCTACAGTTATACCCGGCTTTAATGTTGCTAGTAAACAACAATCTGATCATTTGGTCATGGTTGCTGCATATGATGGATGGTGCCGCATCCTTAAGCAGGTCAGATGCTACCCAAATCTGACAATTTTATGCTTCTTTCTTTTTATTAGTGTCTTACCTTTTCAAGTTGAAAGACCTTTGAAGATTGACACTACTTTGCTCACTGCTCCTTCAACAATGATGGAGTACATTTGGTAAAATTTAAGCTGTAAGGATGGACCATTGTGTCTGGAAGTCATAATGGTGCAGATCACTTACGGGTTACAGAAATTAAGGACCATTCAAATTCAGCTATAGCTGGTTTCAGATCTGATTCTCAGTCTTTCCCTTTGCTTTCTCTTTGCATATCTCTCTCTTCTTTATATTATATGATGCCGCCCAAGCCAAAAAATATTCCTCCCTCATGCAGTTTGACATGATGATGAGACCTGCAGCTTTATACTGCATCGTTATGAACAGTCTCAGTTAAAAGGTTTGAAAAGCCTCTTCTCTCTAGAGTGTCGCCCTTGGACAGTAAGTATTCCATCAGATATTAGATATTAACTGTTATAATTGTTGATAATTGGTTTTCTATAGACGATAAGTATTCCATCAGATATTAGATATTAACTGTTATAATTGTTGATAATTGGTTTTCTATAGACGATCTTCTTTAAGTGTTTTCATGGTGCATATGACTTTGTGTTTTGCAGAGAGGGTCTAAAGCTGCTCATCAATTTTGTGATTCCAATTTTTTGAGCATGCCAACGTTACTCATGTTGAGGTACATAACATTTCTGATTGCCATTCGCTTTCTCAAGATCAAGAAATACTAGTGAAGTGTGCCTCTATAGTTTGATGTGCATTAGTTTCCTTAGAAAGCTTTCCTGTTTGTGTTTAGGGATATACGAACACAGTTTGCAACGCTCTTGGAAGATATTGGTTTTATCGAATTCCCAAAGGTGATACAACCTAGCGGTTTTATTTGTTCTTCTTTTAGTTGTATAGCTTGTGGATAAACGCCTTTTATCATTGAAAGCTTTGTGTAGATTGATGAAAGGATGAAGAGAAATACACAAAGACAGGAAAGCATGAGCGCTTTGGCTCTGCTAAAAGAACTGCCGATGGTAGTGAGCGTAACTATGGCTTATAGTTGAGCCATGTCAGCAACAAGTGATGTGTCAGCACATGCAAAGAACTAAGTGAGCGTAACTATGGCTTATAGTTGAGCCATGTCAGCAATAGGTGTGATGTGTCAGCACATGCCTAGTCATCTACTGACAGCTGGGATATCTTATCCTAACATTCCCTCTGAGGACTAGCATGGGTGACACAGAAACAGAAACAGAAACTTACGAAATAAACATTCGGCATAACATCTTCCCCCTGAGTTGAAGTGTGGGGTATCATTTGGAGTAGTGCCATCATTTTGGAGAACGCTTTGCCAGCAAGTGGTTTTGTAAATCAATCTGCTGCCTGATCTTGTATTGGACAGTACAATAGCGTAAGGCCGCCATTGGATATGTGATCTCTGATGAAGCACAATTTGATGTCCATGTTAATTTTTAGATGCATTTTGAAGTCTTTAACATTCTGAATTGCTCCACTGTTGTCACAGTAAAGTAGTGCAGGTTTGGCATGAACTCCAAGGTCTTCATGGAGATTAAGGAGGCATTTCATTTCTTGAACAGTAAGTGTGAGAGCCTTGAGTTCGGCTTCTGTCGTACTTATGCTGTAAGTGCTCTGTTTCATTGAACTCCAGCTGACAGGATTTCCACTATAAAAGGACACTTAGCCAGTGAGGGTTTTCCTATGATCTACATCTGTAGATGCCATATCTGAGTGAGAGTATAGGGTCAGTTTGGGGTCTACCAATTTTCTCTAAAAAATGTTTTCTTTAGGTGTAGGTAATTCAATATCCGTTTTGCTGCTTTCCAGTGGGGTGCTTTTGGATGAGTCATAAAGCGAGTAAGGACTCCTATGACATAGGAAATGTCTGGTCGCGTGATGGTGAGGTAGAGCAAAGTGCCCACTAGTTGTCGGTAGATTGTATGGTCTGTGTCCTCGTGATCAGACTCGAGAGTGAGTGTGATGCCTACTTCCCATGGAGTAGACAGTGGCCTGCAGTCTGACATGTGGAATTTGGAAAGAATTTCAGAAATGTAGCTTGATTGTGTGATGTGTATACCTGTTGGTTTCTGCCAGACCTCCAACCCTAGGCAGTTATGCATGATTCCAAGATCGGTAACTTCAAAGTTGGTGGTAAGTGTTACCTTCGTTTGAGAGATTAGAGCTGCTGCACTGTCAATAACTATTGTATCATCGACATAGAGTAAGAGAATGGAGATAACTGTTCCTTCAAACTTGTAGTAGAGATTTGGGTCTGCTCGAGATCTGCTATATCCCATTTGGCATAGGAAGTTGTTGATCTTTTGATGCCAGCAGCGTGGAACTTGCTTCAGCCCCCATATATGCTCTTTTTGAGCTTGCGAACATATTCAGGATGTTGCTTGTCCACAAAACCAGGAGGTTGCTGCATGTAGAGCTCCTCTTCCAGCTCCCCGTTGAGGAATGCAGACTAAAATCGAGTTGATAGACGACCCAACCTTGCTGAGCTGCTAATGCTATTACAGCCCTTGAGTATCAAGTCTGACTACCGGTGCAAAGACATCATTGTGGTTGAATCCTTCGCTTTAGTCTAGCTTTGTGGCGAGAGATGGTGCCATCAGCATTGTACTTGGTGCGATACAGCCACTTGGCTACAATGACATTATGGTCATTGTAGCATGATGCTGCATGATGGTCCAAAGGAGAGAGATCTGCGACAATACTTGTAGCTGGAGCAGAAAGCACTGGACTGGTTCCTTGTCAAAAAGGTTGTAAATGACTTTATTGTAATCTGTTTTATGTGGTTGGTAGAAGTCACGAGAGTATACTGCATCTTACACAAACTCCATGCTCCGGGAATGAAAAACTTTTTGTTTGAGCAGGTCATAACAGCGCCAAGATTTTCTGTTGGTAGCATAACCTATTAAGATGACTTTTAGTGATCTGTCGGACACTTTCCCTTGCTGCTGCAGTATTTCTCGAGGATAGGCTGCATACCCAATACATCCAAGTACCTTGAAGTGTGAGACATCTGGTTTGACGCCATATAGTGCTTCGTATGGCGTTTTCAGAGTCAAGGCTTTTGTTGGGACCCTGTTTGAGATATATGCTGCTGTAAGTATTGCCTCAGCCCAAAATTAGGTCGTACTTGTTTATGCTTCAGCGTCAAACTCGCGTGACAAATATTCCTTGGCGTTGTCGGTTCTCAAGGCTTTGATGGTTGTTGAAAATTCATCCTCAAACTAACTTACTGAAATTTTGAAAGATAGAGCATGCTTCAGATTTATACTTAAGTAGATACACCCATGTATATCTACTATAATCATCCACGAAGACAAGGAAGCACCTGTTTCCAGCATAGGACTCTATTGGCAAGTAGCACATATCTGAATGCACAAGTTGGCAAAAGGCATGCATTCCAACGGCAAAAGGGATGCAAAAGCCTGCATGCATTCCAACGGCAAAAGGGATGCAGAAGGAAGGTTTGCAGAAAGCTGATTGGTATATTTCCCAAATTTTAACTTAGGTAATTTGAGGCAAGGGATCAGTCTCTGATGCCATTGCTCTCATCAACTTGAGATCCCATCCCCATTGTTAGATTTCATGTTCCATCTAGCAATGGCTTCTTTTCTTTGAGAAGAATTCTTTTTTTATTTGTTATACCCATTCTTGCCCCTTGCACCATTAGAAGCACTTTCAGACATTAGACAAAAGATGTCCCTATTTCTTAATGTCCATATGTGCCATATTGAATTTTTCTTTTCTGCACATTGTAAGATCCGTAGCCTGATCTCTACTATCAGCAGGTACATGACCTTCCAATTTTTTTTTTTGCTTTGGCCACAATTTAGATTCTTGATTAATGGTCATAACTGCAGCTCTGTTTATCAAAATACAACTACTGGTACATAAAGTACTTCTGAGTGCTATGCATTGATGCATCCCCTGCAGCTACTTTGTAACAATTCTTGGTCATCTGTGGGCTGATGATCAATAATCCTTACATACCTGCAATCTGCTGGTTGCTCTATTATTTAATATAAGATATTGTCCATCATGGGAACATGTGTTGCATTCGGCACTTCTGGTTTCCACTATTTCCTATTGGAAGAGCTGGACAGGAAAAGGACCTTACACAAAGGAAAATCTCCCTCTTTCTCATTGGAGGTGATATTAATAATAAACG
>JAANSK020256164.1:0-12761 GCA_011763485.2 Isoetes engelmannii
TTCTCCTCACTCGCCTTGTATTCTTGATATTCTTTTAATTTATTGAGATAAGTTCTTCAAAAAAAAAAAAAAAAATAGAAGACAAAACTTAATAATTTTAAAAGATTGATTTTTTTTTAAATTCTTAACAATCATATAATAATAAAGTACTGACAATTTTTTGAATTTTGATAAGTATTCACACTTATCAGTCTAGATTATACATAAGTTTAGTACCTAAAATTTAATAGTATATTTCATTTGCCAAACCATGTCTATGTGATTCTTAAATATCGTTTGTAGATTACTATTTTGAACTTATTATATTAAAGTTTAATATATTATTTATGATATGTGTTAGAATTTATAAATCATCAAATACATATAATCATATTAATTTGACCGCTTATCAAACTATAATGGTTCATTTACAAATTATATATTTCTTTGTGTTAGTTCTTAAATTTGTTAGATTATTAAATTGAAAAAATTTCTATTTTAGAATTATTCTATATGAAAATATTAATTTCTACATAAATTGCAGTGAAAATTACTATAGAAATAAATTTTATGTTTTGATAACCGTCATATGAGAATTTGATTGGTGAATACAAGACAATACATGATTTTAGCAAGAAGACTGGTATGCCAGATTATTTTTCACTAACTAAACTTGAGGTGAAAAAGGTCTATAATCTTTCAGTCATAGAGGAGGCGATGTACAAGTTAACTGTTAGATCTATATGCTAACGTGTATGATGACATCACACTGCTGACCTGCTTGTTGCTGACATGGCATTCTCTATATAAGCCATAGTCACGCCTATTTCTAGTTAGTCTGTTTTCCTAGCTCTTAGGCGCTCACATACTCTTGTATCTTTCTTCCACCATGACGCATTACATTACTACATGGTATCAGAGCTCAGGCATGGCTGGGAGTTAGCATCTAAATTTTGTGAGGATTGAGAGCAACCTAAAACAGATTCAAGGTGGCTTTCCAACAAGCCAAGATTCATTGGAATCATACAAATTGTTGGCGATATCTTGCAATTTGTTTGCAAGAATCGGTCTAGAACGGGTCTAGAACGAGTTGCGGGTCTAGAACGGGTCTACAATGTGGTAGCTCCAAAATTCTGTGCAGAGATTTATTCAATCTTGCAAGTTTTTTTGGAAAGACGGATCTGCAGTTTATTGCTGGGATCTGGTGCTTGTGACAAAGATCTTGCCGTATTCTGGAGTTCGGCGAAGATTTGGTCGGATAAATAGATGGCGTTTGGACACGCCGAGTATGTTTGACACGTTGGATCAACATCTGCTGGAATGGATCTGGTGTTTACGGCAAAAGACTGCCGGATCCCAAGTTTGGCAAAGATTTGTTGAGTAGTTGTTCGGATATGGAGCCGTGGAAGCTATGGTGTCGTCGTCAAGATTTTATAAATGGATTTGAATGCCGAAGATTTGGCATGTTTTTGGTATGTTTGTTGAAAAGTTTAGTTCCGTTAAAGAGTTCGAACGTCAAGTAGTGGTTCGGATCTGGAGTTTTGGATCTTGGAGTTGCCATTTGGCAAAATTTGTAATACTCTGTTTCCGTAGAGCAAAACAAAAAGGGAAACGCATATTGCATGCCGCAGTTATTTTTTGGCTTGTGATTCTTTGGGGGTTTGGTCGGATTGGGCCAGACTTGCAGGTACTGCAAAGGACAACCGGATTTAGAACTTCGAGCTGGTTTGGCTCGGAATTTGGTTGGATCCTCTGTTTGAGAGGAAGATTTGTATTTGACATTTGGCAATCTGTATCTGGAGTTGTTCCCTTATTGCCGCAATCCATGAGGAAGCTCGGTTCTTGAGGTCTTATATCTTTCAGGAGGGGTTTGCAGCCAAGCCAGCTTGGTACTGCTAATGGGAATTTGATTCACGAAGCTAGCTTCATTCTTTATCTTAGAATTTTGTGAGACCTTGTTGGTCAGGATGCCTATATTTTCAGGGACTTCTCTGATTCTCGAATTTATGAAAGGTAAGTTTCTCACCTTGCATAATTATGAAGAATGGAGCATTCGCATGAAATGGGTCTTAGTTTCAGAAGATTTATGGGATGTTATTCAAGAGATGCATAATCTGTATGATCCCCATGACCTAGCCCGAGAGCATCAAGCTTTCAAATATATTATACTCACAATTGATGATACCATACGTTCTAGAGTTTTGCAAAGATCGTTTATTATTTCCAAACATTTGTGGGATTATTTGGAATCTGAATTTGGGCAGAATAATCAACACAAGAAGAAGCAACAGAAATCTCAAATTGAGCAGAGTTATTTTGAAAAGTCTGAGGCAGAAACTCAAGTGACTGGAAAAGTCATAGAGATGGCAAATGAAGCAGTAGAGGAATGCCTTCCATTGTGGTGCCAAATGCAGTTAGGTGGACCACAATTGGACGTCATTGAATCTGGGCAGCAAGATTCTATTAGAAATAACACTTTGAAGAAGCTGAAGTCTCCTATATTCAATCTTTCAGTTCCTGTAATTCATGACGATCATTCTGTTTTATTTGGAAATCTTTGGGATGAAGTTGGAAACATGAGAAGTCAAACCATAGAACAATCTAGTACTAGAAGCCTACATCTGCTGGAGGAAATTGATTGTTTTAATCTCTCTGATCTTCACTTGCAGCATGAAGTTGTTGACTGCAGATTTGTTCACGATGTCGATGACAATATGAAACAGGTTCATGAACCAGAGAGGTCAATCAACCAATGTGCAGAGGATTGTTTGGGATTAGAGATCTTACATTTGCTGCATGAAGATCTTGGAGAAGAACAAACCGTAGAAAATCTACAAGGAGTCATGACAGCAAAAGAGGAGTTTGTATCAGAATTCCCTTGGATAGATGTAGATGCAGAGCTTTCTGATTCATCATCTGTATTTACTATGGTTAGTAAATCGGACATGCAGCTACCTTATGCTATTTGTGTCAACTTCCATGGAAGATTTGCATGCCCACATGCTACACCTGAAGAAGATAACAGTCCCATTTGCTTGGGTTTTTATTCATATGAGGATGAAGTAGGTTTCAAAATTTCCCTCGCAGTTCACTACACTTGTTTACATCAAATGGACATGTCTTATTAACAGTCTCGAAGTGTACTACAGAGCATGTTATAGGTTTACATAGGTGCATGGATACAGGAGCAGAAAACCATGATATACTTGATGACTATGCAAGCAAGGTATGCAATAGCTGCTACAAACATAGACTGGATGAAACTCATTTATTCCAAGGGCAGTTCCAAATACTTCAATCGTCTCTAATATCTAAGGTGAGCAAAGGCACAGCAGGGGTAAATGCAGGTGTTTTGCATGATTGTTTGGGCTTTTTCTTCTGCAGAAGTCTTAAGAGGGCAATTTCAGTTCTTTAAATCTAAGTGCTCAAGCAATGGCATGTACTTCTCAACAGCATTAGAGGGCAAATGAAGGGAATGGTACAGAGGAAAAATAATATGGTTTAAGACCAGTATATCCTGGCAGCCATGGTTACTTCTGTGGCTGAGTCTACTCCTTATGCTTGTGTCTTCTACATGTGTTTGTTTTGAGTTTGCAGCAGTGTTCTTCATCAGGAGGGGTGTTAGATCTATATGCTGACGTGTATGATGACATCACACTGCTGACCTGCTTATTGCTGACATGGCATTCTCTATATAAGCCATAGTCACGCCTATTTCTAGTTTATCCATTTTCCTAGCTCTTAGGCGCTCACATGCTCTCTATCTTTTTTCCACCATGACACATTACAATGCCTACAAGGGGAATGCCAAACCTAGCACAAATCTTCTCATGAAGGAATCTAGCAGTAGTCAAAGCATTGGCTTGTCTAACTGGAACTGCCTCAGCCCATTTGATATCATAATCAGTCGCAACAAATTTATATTGACGTTGTGCAGATGATGGAGAGTCTATGGGGCCTATGAAGTCAAGTCCCCATACTTGAAAAGGTCCTGGAGATGTAATGGCAGTAAAGGGTGTTGGCTGCAACACTCTTTTGCCAAATATTTGACATTTGTGGCAACACTTGATCACATTATAACAATATTTAAATAGAGTAGGCCAATAGTACCCTGATCTCAATATCTTCTTGGTTGCTGTATCAGCAGCAAAATAACCACCACAGACACCTTCATGACAAGCTTCAATAACTAGCTTAGCCTCCTGCTTGTCCATACATCTTAGCATAACTCCTTGTTAATTCTGTATAAAACACTTCCAATCAGCCTAAACTTTTTGCATTTCTCTTTGAACCTTTTTTGTTGGTTGGTATTTAAGTTCTTAGATAGTTCATCATGCTCCAAGTACCTCCTAATTTCTTCTTGCCAATCTATTTCTTCCAAATGAGACACCAACAAGTTAGTTTCAATGTTAGAATCATTATCAATCAATCCTTCCTCACCTTCATGTTCAAAAGCATACATGGCAAGTAGGCACTTGGGTCGCTAACAATATGAACCACTTTCACATCAATATTATATGATTGCAGCTTACAAGCCCGTCTGCGTATCTTGGCCTTGGGCTGTTTTTTGGCAAATAATATAGACATGGGGTTTTGTTTCATGAGAACTTGAGTGTACCTATTTTGGATGAGATGGCATTGCCTTTTAATCATTAATCTTTTCAAGTATAGAATATCTCATTTCAGTATCAGACCAATTATTGCTTGCAAATGTAACAATCCTATCCTCTTGAAGCAATGCCAATCCTATGGCTTTCTTGGTAACACTTATGTAGGCCTGGAAAGGTTTTTGAGGATAAGGGGGTTTGAGTAAAGTAGAGCTTGAGTGGCCTCTATAATGGTTTCATACGCCTCTTGACAAATTTCAATCCAATCTATGAGAATATGCGTGCTCTCATTCTTTGTGATTTCTTTTCCTACCTTAGTCAGGTCATAAATGGGACTGATATATATTCTTAGAGAAATTACCATTCCCAAGAAGCTTTTCACTTGCTTGAGAGTTTTTGGTGGAGTAGGCTTCTTCAAAGCCTCTATATTGCTTTTAGTAACTTGAATGCCTTTGATTGACACCTCATGTCCCAACAAGTCTCCATTTGAACATAAGAACATGCACTTCTTACGGTTCAAGCTTACTCCTCCTTTCCTACACGTGGCACACACTTTTGTGAGATAGTCAAGGTGATCTCTTATGGAGGAGCTTAAACATAAATCATCTAGAAGCACTTTAAACAAGGGAGAAGTCATATCCTTGAAAATGGTGTCAATAGCTCTTTGGAATGTTGCTAAAACATTCGTAAGACTAGAAGGCATTCTTCTCATGGCAAATGTTCCCCAATGTGTGAGAATGCTATTTTGGCCAATCTTTTTCCTTGATGCTGATTTCGTTGAAACCTGAGAATCCATCTAAGAAGGAGTACATCTCTTTTCTTGCAATAGCATGTAAGACCTCTTCCAAGAAAGGTAAAGGATAGCAATTTTTTATGGTTGTCTTGTTCAAGTCTCTATAATCAATGCATATCCTAATGGTCTTGCTTTTCTTTTCAACAGGTAGTGAGACAACCATTCAGGATTTACAATCTCTGATATCACACCAGCATCCTTCATTCGATATAGTTCATCTTTAATGAGATCAAGCAATGCAATATTTATTCTCCAAAGTTTTTGCATAACAAGTTCCATTCTCTCTTTGATCTTTATTTCAAACTCACACACACCTTTATCAACACCAATCAATTTATTATAGTTCGAAGCAAATACATCCTTCCATTCATTAAAGAATTCCACGACCATGCTCTCATCCTCCTCTCTAAACATGTCACCAACATATAGGACTCTACTTTGACCATTTATTCCAATCTTTACCTCTTTGACTTGTTTTTCATCACTTCAAATCCTCTTCTTCCAATTCTTCCTCCTTGCTCAAGAAGAACACTTATGCACCAAGCATCAGCCTCATTATTGAATTCCCTTGGCACATGTTGCAGCTCCCAAGATTTGAAGGTTGATAACTCCTCCAAAGCTAAGTCCCTTAGTGCGACCATGTCCTCCTTCTTGGCCTAGATGTTGGCTTCTTGCAGACCTGCAATAAGGGCTTTGTACTCTATTAGAGGTACCGTTTGAGAAAATTCTGCCAATCTTAGCAAGCAACTTGTTAGAATGATCTTTTAATCTTTTAATATAGTAGCAGAAGAAACTACACTTAACCTTTTGGAAACTCCCACATCAAACCACAAGTAAGCAAAACTCTCTTCTTGAGATGCATTAACCTTCATTGGGAGTTTTGGCTCTGATTCTGAGATTGGTGCACCAAGCTCATACTCCACAAAGTGATTTGATATCAAGACATCCTCTTCTATGAAGTTGAGGGCCTCAAGTTACTTGTTGTACATGATGACTATTTTTCTCCCATCAGCTATGGTGCACTCACTCCTTGACCATATAGGTTGAACATTCACTGTAGGCACCCATCTTCTACCCAAAAGCAAGTCATAGATATCTGAATTTTTATTTATACCTTGAAAAGCAATCACAACAATATTAGCAGCCACTACAACATCAATTGGTACCTTGCTCACAATTTCTATAGGATTGATCTTTGAGTTAGAAAAAGATTATCAAGTACCATAGGTGCCTTTTTGTCGACTTCCAAGCCACATAGCTTTATAACATGATGAGGCATCACATTGAAAGATGATCTCCATCAAGCAACACTTTAGATAATGCTTTCTTACCAATACTTGCCACATGTAAAGGCTTTGAAATATCAGTTTGGATTGTGACAGTCTTTTCTAGCTCAAGAAACAACAAGCTCAAATTCACATATGGAGTTTGGAGAGTGATATTTTGATTTTGATTGCTTGTGGCTATTTTGACATGTTTGCATCACACGTGCAACAGGTTTTTTCAAAGAGAAATATGTTAGAACACTTCAGGGATTTAAGACTTGCAATTCATTTTCTTAAACTACCTATTTATATTTTTGAGTTATAGTGGTGGTGAAGCATACTATGTTCTGTTTGGTGTGTTATGGGAGAAATTTTTTTTTTTTTTTTGTCCAAAAATAAAAATCAAAAATAAAAAAAGCATTTACATTTCAAAGATATAATGTGAACCATTGAAGGATTGAAGTGAAGAACTCCCCCATAACACACCAAAACAAAGATTTCAAAAAAAATTTGGTACATAATAATTTTTTCCTCTAGAAAATAACTTATATTGTGCAAATCAAAGATTCTTCATTGTTTTTGGTAAATGTTAATCTTCTTTTTGTGCATGGTTGTATTGGTTGTACGTGGTTAGATTGCCATTGTTTTTAGGCTAGTGATTGGCTTAAGTTTAGAAGTCACATGCAAAAGCAAAGACAAATTGCTAGACCATTCAATTTATTAATAATATTTCCTTTTCTTCCTGGTTTTCTACACTTGACGATGGCCTCTGATCAGGGCTTACATTTTCCTCACAATTTCCTCAATCTCAAGAGAATTGAGGCAACCATCCTTCAATAGAATTGAGACTGTGTAGCTGCACTTCTCCTTTGGAAGGCCAGCCCTTACGAGGTTGTGAATCATCTTTAAGCCACGAAGCCTCACTAGATATAGAACTGTATTGTTTCATCCGTTCTACAGAGATGATCTTGTTCTCGACATTGCAGAGGTACCAGAGAAGCCCAGCCTGGATCAAAAGGCTGCCGGAACAGAGCTCTGTTTTGGCTATGGCGTTGGAAAGCCAAGAAAGGAGCTCTGTCTTTTGCTATGGCAGAGCATGGCTATGGCGTCGGAAAGCCAGAAAAGGGGCTTTGCTTTTTGCTACGGTGGAGCATGGCTATGGCGTCGGAAAGCCAGAAAAGTGGCTCCAAGGGTCTCCTCGGTGCAATCTTTGATGATGTCTTTCAAAAATCACAAGATTTTGCCCTATTCTGGCATTTCCAACAGATTTCTTGCTCTCATTCTTGGCGACGAAATCTTCGTAAGCCTTTGTATTTTTTCATTTCTTGCTTCTGCGTGTAAGTTTCCTTCGTATTTTCCCTTTCTTGCTTCTGCTTGTAAGTTTCATCCTTGTATTTTTCCATTTCTTGCTTCTTCCTGTAAGTTTTTCCGTTGGTATTCGCTTTCTGTTTAGGCTTTTGCTCCATCAAGGAGGGTTCCAGATATGGCTATCCTTGCGGGCTCCAGCAAATCCGGCTATGGCAGACTGAGTGATCTTAATACATCTTCCCCTGTTTTAACAGTTTTCGAATCAGTCCAGACCTAGCTCGATTCAGTAGCAGCTGCCGGAACAGATGATTTCAAGCCTCCATTTTCGTAACGCGAGTGCCGCCGAGGCTGGCGGCGCCGCCGGGGCCCCTACAGGCGGAATAACGTAGTACGTAATACACTAAACCTTTAAATTACGTCTATATTCTACTAAAATTATAAGACAGAAATTCTACTACCACCCAGAAGCAGTCTGCCCTTGAATCTGGCCCAGCTCTTGAATCCCACCCTGAAGCAAAGTTCTTGTGGAAATTTAAAGGTTTAGTGTATTACGTCCGGTAATGCACTGGCAAAGCAAATTCCGGCAGCAATTTTTCTCGACGGCTCCGCCGCCTCAAAAAATTACAGCACGGAATTCGCTTTGCCAGTGCATTACCTAGTACATCACCAGCACCACCGAAAAATATTTCACATGCGTAATCCTGGCAAGTGAGGAAGTACTTCATATACGTAATCCTGGCAAGTGAGGCAAGTGCGCATTACGCTTGATATTTTTAGAAGGGATGGCAAGTGAGGCAAGTGCGCATTACGCTTGATATTTTTAGGTGGCGGCAAGTGAGGTAAGTGCGCATTACGCTTGATATTTTTAGAAGGGATCTCGTCGTAAAATTTCAAGGCGGCACACGAACGATGATGTTTGATATTTTCAGGCGGTCGAGATTCCACTAGTGAATTTCTCGGCGGGACACTACCTCGGCTGTCAACACCGCCTCAAAATTTTCTAGCAGAATCCCTTCTGCCTGAAAACTATCTAATACATAAGATAGGTAAAAGTGTCTTATTGTGTGCATCAGAGGTAAAAGTGTCTTATCGTGTGCATCCATAACAAACAAGTTCTCTTTCTGCTTAAATAAAGCCATGTCCAAGCTTGGACTTCCATGCCTCACCTTTGCCGTTTTGCCTAACAAGTTCACCTTTATATCAACGATGCCTGGAAAAGATGTAAGTGGGGAGATGAAGTTACAATGGATCTAGCAACTCAGAGCAACGATGAAATGGCAATTTTTGCACTTCCAATATCCTTTGTCCAGTAACCACAGGGCATCTATAGAGACGGTCTCAGGCAATTATATATACATATACATAAATATCTATATATAATCTTGGCAGATGGAACATCTAATAACTGGAGATTGGTGTCCAAACTTAAAACGGGTAGACTCCTTCGCATGTGTTCATCTCAAAGAAGTTAAAATACAACATATCTTCCAATTGTAGAAGCTAGATTTGAAGCAATATAGGCAACTCAAGTAGAAAACTTGTACACTGAGAATGGACTCTGATAGTAAATATCTTCTGATAATGTTGCACCCAACTCAGCTGAAATTGACGAACTTATAAATACCATCATCTGCTGTTATAGTTTGCTACATACGAATTAAAAGGTGAGGATAACCTCTGCGCCTTGTAAGGCGAACTGGCCCTCTGATGGGAAGGGCCTTTGAAAGGTGAGACTGAGTGTAAAGAAGAACCAATATGATGCGGGGACGTGGTCCGTAATGGAGAGTCTTTATATGAAGACCTATTTTGGTAAACCATATTTTGAGGGGACACACTGCGGCGAGGAGACTTGCTCCGGCGTGATGACATGCCAGTTGCATGGCGTGGAGAAATACCCCGAGGACTTCTAGCATGTAATGAACCATAAATTGGTGACAGGCTTCTATCTCTTGCACGACCATTACTGTAACGATCATAACTCGGACTGCGGCTCCGGCTATAACTACGGCCCCTGCTCCTGCTTCGACTCCTACTGTAGCTACGGCTGTTCCTGTGTATTCTCTCTCTGTCCATATACCGTCTAGCATCATCACGTCCCCTTTCTCTACCCATATCCAAATGCCTAGTATCTCTATTTCCAAAGCGGTTTCCAGTATTCCACTGGCCTCTGCCACCTGGAACATCACCAAGACCTCGCCCACCAGCATAGCCAGTTCTACCTCCTCGCCCACCAGATTCCCACCGTCCACCTCGCCCTCTACTGGACCCACCACCACGAGCAATAATATCTCTGAGTTCCTGAGGCACCTTCTGATTAGCACCTTCAAGAACCTTTATAAGCTCTTTGGCATATTTCCCATCTTGCTCTGAAAAAAATGTATGGGCAAGACCAGTAGCACCAGCTCGGCCTGTTCGTCCAATTCTGTGAACATAGTCCTCGACCCCAGTGGGGAAGTCATAGTTTATAACCACTCTGTACGAAGACAAATTAAAAATACCATTCTCAAAATACAAAAAGGCGATGCAAAATAAGCAGCCTCACCTAATATCTTTGATGTCAAGGCCCCTGGCTGCAACATCTGTGGCAACAAGCACTGGGCATTTGCCAGTTCTGAACTGAGAAAGAACCCAATCCCGTTCAGTTTGTGATTTATCTCCATGGATAGCTGCAGCATGGAAATCACGAGCAAGACTTCGAGAAAGCTGATCACACATTCTTTTTGTAGAGCAAAAGATGATAACCTTTGCACCAGGGTCCTGACTTCGCAAAATTTGCTCAACCCTTCTTTGTTTCTCCTGTGGTAAAACGACCTCCACATGCTGTTCCATGATACATATAACATTAGTTAAAGGTGAGGGTCATTGAGGATTCCTTTATAGCTACTTATAAACCTATGTTAAATAAGGTGCTTACTTGAGTAATTGACTTATTTGCAGATAATTCATCAGAGTTCCCAATGTTGACTTGAACAGGGTTAACCAGCAAATCAGCTGCAATTTTTCGAACTTCTTTGGGCCAAGTTGCAGTGTACATGAGTGTCTGCCTTCTAATTGGAACTTCATGAACAATCTTCCTGATTTGTGGCTCAAATCCCATATCAAGCATGCGATCGGCCTCATCAAGGACCAGGTATGATACCTGCTGTAAGCTGACCTTTTTCATCTCCAAAAAGTCATTCAATCGACCAGGTGTCGCAATAATAATGTCCACACCCCGTTCAATGTCACGTAACTGCTGCACTTTAGGTGCACCACCATATACACACTATATTTGATAGAAAAGGATGAATATAAATTTGCTCAAGTGATTATCAGTTCACGAGTGAAAAGTAAAAGTTTACCGTGCAGGTTATCCTGGATGATTTCCCAAACTTCATGGCCTCATCCTGAATCTGGGTGACTAATTCTCGTGTGGGAGCCAAAACAAGAACGGTTGGACCAATACGTGGGTTGTTTCTCTGATGCTGTAGATGGAGAAATGCTGGTAAAAGATACCCAAGTGTTTTACCAGATCCAGTCTTTGCAATGGCCACGATGTCACGACCACGAAGTGCAATTGGCCATGACTGTGCTTGAATAGGTGTAGGTGAACTAAAGCCAGCTGCATGCAGCTGCAGAAGAACAGAACATATTAGATG
The DNA here is from genome assembly GCA_011763485.2 of Isoetes engelmannii. Lineage (NCBI taxonomy): Eukaryota > Viridiplantae > Streptophyta > Lycopodiopsida > Isoetales > Isoetaceae > Isoetes > Isoetes engelmannii. The sequence goes on from JAANSK020256164.1 coordinate 11,591, forward strand.
TCTAGATCAGACTCAATAAACACAATGATTGAACCACACTATTGGGCCAATGCTCACTCAAGAAAGCCAATTTCAGTTTTAAGTTATATCAACAAATGAGACAAGGCAACTTGAAGACCCCCAGCTCTTGTGGGCACAATATGGTTGCCTGCTGCAGCACTTGAAGCCAGAAATAAGGCTTCTCATACCGGAGGGATATCACGGCTGGACAAAGCAAAGTCAGCCCCGACCCCATCTTGTGAATTGGAGGCCATTACCATATAACCCAATAAGGGCCACTTAGATGCAGCCCCCATAAAAGGACAGTAGTGTATTGTAAATGTTGAACAGCAACACAGCGTACGACATATGCTCCAGGCTGGAGCAAATATCGCATCTGCGAAACGACCCAATGATAATTTACATCAACTTTTGGCCAAAACAAAAGCAAGACGAACTGAAAACAGTCTAAAGCCATCTAATGTCCAAACAAAAATTAAAAGAAAATATCAACGGTTCTGATTTTCCAAAAAGTAAATTGACAAAAATATACAGAGACTATAGAAATACCTCTCTTAACATTTCCGGCGGAAATCCAGTAGAATCAAATGAGTAAAATGGGGCAGGTACATCCTCTCCCTTCAAAACAGCAACATGTTTCTTATACAACAAAAGTCCTGAACTAAACAAGAACCAATTAAGCAGACACTGCATACCGACACGGACACTTCATGTTGCCTTCTGTAGGCTTCTGCATCAAAAAGTAGGGTGGTGCCTGGCCCTGAATATCCTTGCACTCGTGGACATTTATAAGCATCTTGATTATTGTAATCAAAACCATCATTACCACGATTAAATGCTACAGGGCCTGTAACATTCCCAGGACATACTCCATCGGCAACAATTGCGAGCTGTGCAGCAGCCGGAGTGCCTGTAGAACCCTACAGAGAACAAAGTCTTGCATTTACATAGACCTTAATTTATAAAACATTTTACATGTTTAAATTTGCAAGTGGTCAAGCTCAGCATTAATACCAATTATAAACTGTAACTCAGTTGCAAGAGATGCCATTTAACCAAAGTATAAATATTAAAAATTAAACAACTGACAGAACACAACACATCTGTTGGCTTCAGTTTAAGCGACAATTGCAATGCGCTACTAACCAGTACATGATCCTTTTACTTGCTG
>JAANSK020256175.1:0-12761 GCA_011763485.2 Isoetes engelmannii
TGCTGAGAGATGAGAAAGCGCCGATGAGAAGTCGATGAAGAACTCTGCAATAAATAGCGATCCCAACCTGATGAACGACCTAAAAATGCATGCAATACATGTATGTGGTGCATGCAATGCATGCTCGTCTTGCGCAAGTACGCGGATCGATGAGAATGGTTATATTGTGCACTTGGAATGCTTAGAATAAGTAGCAAAATAACAATGGGTTCCAGAGGGATTTCATATAGATATGTAAATGACCATTTTTGAAATCATAGACCTTAAACAATTGAATGCCTGATATAAAAAAAACATAGATTCATCAAAAAAAGCAATCATGTTGGCTCGTTAGTTGTGTTGGTTAAAACATACTAATTAAGATATTGAATTATTTTGGTAGAGGTTCAAGTCCGCATATTTCATGTTCTAAGACCTTAGGTGAACCTGTGTTTCACATTTCAAAATCATAGGCACAAGGCCTCAACACTCACAATGCCTCAACACTCTCGTAGGCACAAGGCCTCAACACTCTTAATTGGCCCTTGACAAACCCTAAATCTCATGCTAGGCATCTACTAATTACAAGTTGCAGACAAGACTTCACTTCAAATGGATCTCATAATTCATCAACTCCCATAAACACTAGAATGAGTTGGAACAAAGAATCATACAATGTTTGCAACATTTCATAGATTTGATTATTGAATTAACACATCGGATTTGGAGAATCCTTTCGAGACCCCTATTTATTCATAGGAAAAGATTATATAGAAGACAATTTCAGTAGAATAACTAGTAAATACTAAATGATTTGACCAAGGTTTGAGCATATAGAAGATACAGTTGTAGAATAACTTTTAAACAGATAGGAAAACATCAACTGTAGAACTTTCAAGCAGATGGACGGTAAGATAAATATCGGTTGTAGAACTTTCAAACTCTCGAATAATAAGGTCATATTGTCAAGCATAAAATGATAAAAGTGCTTTTAAGTTCAATCAAATGACTTAAATTGATTTTTCATTGAGTTAAATTGAATTGATCTTTATCTTTCATGGAGGCCAAGTGGGCTACGGAACCCAATGCAAAGAGCACAATATAGCATCTAGAATATTTTAGAGCATTGAACATTTGAAAACATTCTATTCTCAATTTTTTGCAAAGTGTAAAAAAAAACTTTCTATTTTTATATTGGTGCTTATTGAGATGTTTATCCACGGCATTCTAGAATACTCTAAAACTATCTAGGATATCTAGAACATTCTAAAGCTATCTAGAACAGAACAGAACAGAACAGAACAGAACAGAACAGAACAGAATAGAACAGAACAGAACAGAACAGAATAGAACAGAATAGAATAGAATAGAATAGATGTTTTATCGTCCACGGAGACCAATAGGCCTATGGGACCTAAACAACAAGAGCAGCAAGCACATTACTGTCAAGATTAAAAAAACCCCACCCCGAAGGGTTTTCGAGGGAAAAACCTTGGCAGTAATAAGTATGCTGGCATACTGTACAATAATATAGTGCCATTCAATACTGCACCGAGGAACACAGTTGAGTCCGTGTATCTATCACCTCTTGGAGATATGAGCCTAGCAAGCCCACGCAGGTTGTTTTCAATAGCTCATGCAATGGCTGGTCAGCACAACTAATTGAACATACCGTGCTCGGATATGATCGAAGGCTGGACAGGTCTAGAGTGCATGGCATTCATCTTCAATGGCTCCTTGTTCGCAACACTAACAGATTCTGTCCTCGCATGCCTCCCGGGTCCATCGGTCTGTCTCAATCCGGAGGCGATGTGCACCCGTTCGGATGGAAACTATCAATCTCTGCCTCTTCAAAGGAAAATGAGTATGCAAATAGTGTTGTGGGCCTCGGGTGAGCATGAGATTGGCCTGCTGTCGATAGTAGTTTGTCCATGCTCATCTAAAACATTCTAAAACATTTTATTTTGAGCTTTTGCAGAGTTTCAAACTAACTTTCTATGTTTAGGTTGAAGTGCTTATTCACAAGCATCTGGAATATTCTAGAACATTTATTTTGAGTTTTTGCAAAGTTTCAAAAAAACTTTCTATATTTAGATTGAGGTGTTTATCCATGAGTATCTGGAACCTGGAACCCCATGTTATTGTACTACATATTCTAAACGAAGTGCACCCCGAACAACCTCAGTTGTCAGATCCATCAATCATGTGACCCAGATTGTATGTTGAGGCCTCTCGGTGCCTCTCATTTCGATTATGTAATATGATTGGTGGAGCCTATGATTTTGAAATATGAAATACGGGTTCGCCTAAGGTTTTGAAATCTGAAATACGGAGACTCGAACTTCTACCAAAATATTACAATGTCCTAATAAGAGTGCTTTGACCAAGGTAACTAGCGAGCTAATGTGATTATTTTTTCTATTAAATCTATGTTTCTATTTTGAGTTTTTGCAAAGTTTCAAAAGAACTTTCTATTTTTAGATTGAGGTGCCTATCCATGAGCATTTAGAATATTCTAGAGCATTGAACATTCCAAAATATTCTGTTTCAAGTTTTTGCGAAGTTTGAAAAAAATTTCTATTTTTAGATTGAGGTGCTTACTGAGGTGTTTAATGAGCATCTGGAACATGCTAGGACATTCTAAACATTCTATTCGGAGTTTTTGCAATGTTTCAAAAAATTTCCTATTTTTAGATTGAGATGTTTATCCTGAAGCATCTAGAAAAGTTAAGAGCATTGAATATTCTATAACATTCTAAAACATTCTAATCTGAGTTTTTGCAAAATTTAAAAAAACCTTCTATTTTTAGATTGAGGTGCTTATCCATGGGCATCTGAAATATTCTAGAGCATTGAACATTTTAGAACATTTTAACAGATTCTACAACATTCTATTTCGAGTTTTTGCAAAGTTTCAAAAAAATAAATTATTTTTAGATTGAGGTGCTTACTGAGGTGTTTATCCATGAGCATCTGAAACATTCCAAAACATTCTAAAATATTCTCTTTTGAGTTTTGCAATGTTTGAGAAAAACTTTCTATTTTTAGATCGAGGTGCTTATTGAGGTGCTTACCCATGAGCATCTAGAGCATTTTAGAACATTCTAAAACATTCTATTTTGAGTTCTTGCAAAGTTTTAAAAACAAATTCTATTTTAGATTGAGGTGCTTATTGAGGTAAATTTTTGAAAACTTTTTAATTCCCCAACATTCTTCTTTGAGTGAGCACCCTCTTTGCAAAATTTTCAGAAACTTTTTATTTTTAGATAGGTGCTTACAAATGGGTATCCAAACCATGCTAGTTTATTCTACCATATTCTATCTTAATTAAATCTTTACCCTTTAAGTATTTTAAAACATTAATTTTGTTAACAGATCAATGTTTGGTCTAGTGGTTAGAATGGGGGGCTTGGGGGGCAATGATCAGGGTTCAAAGCCTCCAAACAACATAAAAACTTTTCAAAGCCTCTCCTTAAGACCAATCGAAAGTACCAAGGGTACCAAATGAAGGGTCGACATCATGCCACATGGCAGCCTCTCAGCCATTGACTCAAAACCAAACCCCAAACCATATGCACGTAGAATATATCCCAAGCAACCTAAGCCATAGGATCTTGAACCGACGATCAAGGTCAATCTGGACTGTAAAATCCAAAGCAACCTGAGCCGATAGGATCTTCGACAAAGGAATCAAGATCAATCTGGACCATAGGGATCCAAGCAACCTAAGCCATAGGATCTTGAACCGACGATCAAGATCAATCTGGACCGTAGGATCCAAAGCAACCTGAGCCGGTAGGATCTTGGACAAAGGAATCAAGATCAATCTGGACCGTAGGGATCCAAATCAAGATCAATCTGGACCGTAGGATCCAAAGCAACCTGAGCCGGTAGGATCTTGGACAAAGGAATCAAGATCAATCTGGACCGTAGGGATCCAAAGCAACCTGAGCGCGTAGGATCCTGAATCGAGGATCAAGATCAATCTGGACCGTAGGATCCAAAGCAACCTGAGCCCGTAGGATCACGTGAACCGCAAGATGTTGGACCAAGGATCATCCAGATTGAAAGTATGTAAGCGCAACAAACATAAGTGGTTCACGTTGCTTTGGATACATCCTACGACACAGACGTCTTTGGGAGTTATATATAGGCGATCCTACGGTCCAGGTTGTTCTCGATCCTGGTCGTCAATCCGAGATCTCAGGTTTGGGATATATCCTACGGTGCAGATAGTTTGGGAGTTTATATCCTACGGCGCAGATGTCTTTGGGAGTTATATATAGGCGATCCTACGGTCCAGGTTGTTCTCGATCCTGGTCGTCAATCCGAGATCTCAGGTTGCTTTGGGATATATCCTACGGTGCAGATAGTTTGGGAGTTTATATGTACGCATTCCTATGGTCCACATTGATCTTGATCCTCGATTCAAGGTCCTACGGGCTCAGGTTGCTTTGGATCCTACGGTCTAAATTGATCTTGATCCTCGGTTCAAGATTCTATGGTTCAAGTTGTATTGGATCTTGATCCTTGGTCCAAGATCTTACGGTTCACGTGATCCTACTGTCCAAATTGATCTTGATCCTATGATTCAGATTGATCTTGATACTCGGTCCAAGATCCTACGACTTAGGTTGCTTGGAATATATTTACGTGCATATATGGTTTGGGGCTTGGTTTGCTTGGAATATATTTACGTGCATATATGGTTTGGGGCTTGGTTTTGAGTCAAGTCAATGGCTGAGAGGCTGCATATGGTTTGGGGCTTGGTTTTGAGTCAAGTCAATGGCTGAGAGGCTGCATATGGTTTGGGGCTTGGTTTTGAGTCAATGGCTGAGAGGCTGCCACATGGCATGACTAACCAATGGCGGAGAGGCTGCCACATGGCATGATCTTGGCCATTGGTATTTTCAATTGGTCTTAGGGAGAGGCTTTGAAAAAATTTTATGCTGTTTGGGAAATTTGAACCCTGGTCATTGCCCCTCAAGGCCTCCATTCTAACCACTAGACCAAGAACTGATTTGTTAACAAAATTAATGTTTTAAACCTTATGCATAAAGATCTAATTAAGCCAGAGTATACTGGAATGTACTAGCATGTTTTGGATGCCCATTGGTAAGCACCTATCTAAAAACAGAAAGTTTCTGAAAATCTTGCAAAGAGGGTGCTCACATCAAAGGAGAATGTTGGTGCTCACATCAAAGAAGAATGTTGGGGAATTAGATGTTTTCAAAATTACTGGAAAGAACATGGTCCAATCAAAATAAAACATTGTAGAATGTTCCAGATGCTCAAAGGTAAGCAAGTCAATCAAATAAAAGAATTTTAAAATTGTTGGAGAGATAGCATTCTAATCAAAATAGAATGTTCTAATAGAGTGGAACATCTACAATGTTGAAGCCCATGGATAAGCACTTGAAGTAAAAAATGGAAAGTTTTGAAAAAGAAGCAAAGAAGGTACCCTGATCAGGACAGAATGATGTAGAATGTTCTAAATGCTCACGACTAAACATCTTAATCCAAAAATAAAGTAAATCTTGAAATGGTTCCAAAGATGGTGCTCTAATCAAAACAGAATGTTCTAGAAAGTTCTAGAGGCCCACGAGTACACCTGAATAAAAATAAATAAATAAATATTTGCAAAGATGATGCTAAAAAGGTTCTGAAGGATGCATCGACCCAAGCTTGCTCCATGGGAACATCCTTCGGACTATTTAAAGGGTCGATCCGAGATCCTACGACCCACGTCGCTTTGGGCCACATCCTACGGTGCACATGGGTCTGTTATATGTAAGTGATCCTACGATCCAGGTTGTTCTGGATCTGGAGCGTCGACCCGAGAGCCTACGACTCACGGTGCTTTGGGCTACATCTTACAGTGCACATGGAGGTCCAGGTTGTTCTGGATCCGGAGCATCGAGTCGAAATCCTATGGCCCACGTTGCTTTGGGCTACATCTTATGGTGCACATGGATATGGGAATCATATGTAAGTGGTCCTAAAGTACAAGTTGTTCTAGATCTTGACCGTCGATCCGAGATCCTATGGCCCACATTGCTTTCAGCGTAATCTACGGTGCACAGAGGTTGGAGATTTATATGTAAGCGATCCTATGGTCCAATTGTTTTTGTGGTCCAGATTCATCTTGATCCTTGGTCCAAGATCTTACTGTTCATGTGATCCTACGGTGCAAATTGATCCTAATCTTTGGTCTAAAAATCCTACGGCTCAAGTTTCTTTGAATATATTGTACATGTATATGGTTGGGGCTTGGTTTCTAGTGAATGGCTGAGAACGTGCCACGCCACGATCTTAGCCCTTGGTATTTTCAACTAATTTTAGAAAGGGGATTTGAAGGTTTTTATATTGTGTGAGGGATTTGAACCCTTGGTCATTACCTCCCAAGCCCCCCATTCTAACCACTAGACTAAGTTCATTCATTCATTTTTAAAATAAATGTTCCAAATGTACTTCAGTGTATGCTAGAATCCAATTCAGTTGAAGTGTGGTGGAATGTACTAGCATGTTCTGGATGCCCATTGGTAGGCATCTAGCTATAAATAGAAAGTTTTTGAAAATTTTCTTGAAGAGGGTGCTCACATCAAAACAGAATGTTGGAGAATGTTCTAGAGGCCCACAAGTAGTCATCCTAATCTAAAATTAGAATAAAAAGTTATTGAAAAGAGCATAGTCCAATCAAAATAGAACATTGTAGAATGTTGATGCTCACATGTAAGCACCTCAATCAAATGATGTCCAAACATGGCACCTAATCAAAATAGAATGTTGTAGAAGACTGGAGCATGCATCTCAAACATTGCAAAAACTCGAAATAGAATGTATTTGAATATTCTAAAATGTTTCAAATGCTCATGGACAAGCACCTCCGTAAGCACCTCAATCTAGTTTTTGCAAAGTTTTTTCAAAGTTCGCAAAAACTCGAAATAGAATGTTCTGGAATGTTCAAGCTTCAGAATGATCCAGACGCTCATGGATAAGCACCTCACCGGAGTAAGCATCTTGATCTAAAAGTAGAAAGTCCAGTTCCATAGTTGAATATTTCCTTTCTTTTCTATTGTTAAGGTTCCTCTGGAATGCTAATGGTCCACCCATATGTCTAGGATGTTCTAGAAAACGGAATGTCAAAGAATCTAAAAAAATCTAAGGGAGTTTTCATAAAATTTAAGGCAATCCCATAAAAGCTAAGATAAGCTAAAGGAAATCTCATAAAATCTAAGAGAATCTCAAAGAATCTTCATAGAATGTAATGGGATTCGTATAGCAGTGGGAATACATGTTTAGAATCTAAGGGAATCTAGAAGAATCTAGGGTAATTTTTGAGAAGCTACAGGAATCTTGAAACATGCGCCGACAGGAAATTGCACCACTGGAGCTTGCTAGAAATGGAACATGCGCCACAGGACACACGTGCCATAAGACGTGCTAAATTTCTAGTATATAGCAAAAGCATTGCAAATGTTGGAATTTACATTCAAACTGGCTGTACGTCAACCTTACCTTTAATTAGTGGCATATTACCATTAGAAGAATTTGCTACAATGTGACATTGGCACTTAATCATGATAAGCATTCTCAAAGCAAAGCATTGGACATTTAGTTGCATTTTTTTAGCACATCACATTTTCCAATCGCCAAAGTTGACTTCAATTTTGTCAATGAATGTAATATTACACATGTTTGTATCAACATCGTCATGGAAAATCACATAATGATGTGATACACCAAACAAATAGTGAGAATTGTTGTCTATAGTTTGACGAAATGGCTTTCATTGCCAATCAATTATGTGGGTTTTCATAACTGGGCTGAAGTTATATAAAGGTCAAAAATACGTACAAAACAGAATGACATGCTACTAGAGATTTAAACAGTTATTGAAGTGGTGCCATTTATTCATACAGTTATGCATATGGAATAGCATCTTATCCTTTGGTCAAGTTTAGGACATATATGCAAGACACAACTATCCAACAACTTTTTGTGTCATATTAGCATGTAGACATGATGGAGTCGATCTTGCAGTCACCAAATTTAGCTTCTGCCTTAGACACATGCATCTCTTGCCTAGTATTTGATGTCCAACTCCAGGCCATGGCATGCCGTCTGCAATGGATTAAAAAATGATACATGATTATTGACATATGCTCCCAAACGGTGTTTAACAGAAATCACTCATTGTGGGTAAAATCCATGCTGATTGAAAGCTTGCTTGACCTTCCAAGTCAGCAACATATCATGCCTGCCCTATTTAACCTGTGACCGCAGCAGCTGACATTACCAAGTTTACACTAGGGTAGTTTGTTGCCAACCACTTTGTTGGGAAGGATGCCTCGGTCTATAGCCTAAGCTTGGCATTTGAGGACGACATGTATATTTAGCCATCATGGTAACTAGGTGTATTGTATGAGCCATATTCAGGCTTCGGTATACCCCGACATAAGCCTACTGCTCTAAATGCAATCAACAACATAACATAAAAGCCAGCTATTTTCAACGTCCATGATGGTTGCCAACTGATGGACAGTAGTAGATAGCAATCTCGTAACATAATGTTTGGATGACTTTAATAGGCCATTCCCATACTTATTCAGAGGGCAATTCATTGCATTTACAACTCGAATGCTAAAAGCATAACTCTAACAAATAAATTCTACATGGGTCTATTTTCACAGAAAGGAATAGGAAAATACCAACCATCAAAAAGTTATCATGAAACTGCGAATACTGCAATGGTCACCATATGGTTTTCATGAAAAAGACTAAAGACCTTCTCATGCCAACATTCCCTTCACTCCCTGCATGTTTAAACTTCCATAGATTATGCTTATGCACGGGTAAAGACATATTAAATGCAGATTTCATCTCTACCATCTTTAAAATGCTCAAAGCGATCCCTGTGCTTGCAGGCTAATTGGACGTTGTGAACAAAAAGGTACATAGGATCTGCTTATGTACAAGTTAAAACATATGACATGCAGCTTCTCTACCTTTTCATGCAGCTTTTCAACCTTTACCATGATTTAAGCTTGTCTTTTACGTGACGCACTCAAGATTCCCAAATCATCAAAAACTGAAAGTTTTAAGTGTTACATGTATAGCGTAATCTTTGTAAACTGCCAAGTCAAAAATATACATAGATTTGCTTGCATGCCTACCAAGCTCTAAGCTCTAGTAGCCTGAATCCATTTATCTATACGCGGTTGCAAAAAAGTCCATGTGTTGGTTGAAAGAGAAAAGATTAATAACATATTAATTCTACGTGAATTTGACGAGCTGAGGGAGTTCAGGCATCTTGACCATTTGGGAAGAAGGCATGCACAGGCTTTGAACATCACCACCGAGTCTTTTTAGTGTTTTGAGAATGTGAACTCATCAGGTCAAGTTCTGTTTTTACTTGTTGTTTCTAGTTGCATCCATTGTCTGCATGAAGCATGTGTTATGAAAAGTTGAAAAAAGAAAAAAGAAAAACTAGCAGAAACGCAGGGTTGGGGAAAGGGTAGGATAGGAAAAACAAAAAGATCTGGGAAAGAAGAAGAGAGGAAGCTTTACTAAGGAGCCAAACTACGAACCATGGTTTGATTTCTTTCTAGTAAATAAACATTTGAAACAACTAATGGACTCATGCTGTTTTTGTATGATATATAGACTGTTGCTATTTTTGTATGATATATGGACTCATGCTATTTTTGTATGCTATAGACTATTTTTGTATGAATATAGAAGAATTGGTAAAGAAGAAGAGGGGCAGCTTTACTAAGGAGCCAAACTAGGATGGGATTAAAGGTTAGTATGAACCATGATTTGATTTCTTTCTAGCAAATAAACATTGGAAACAACTAATGGACTCATGGGATTTTAGTACAAGATATAGACTATTGCTTCGAGTAGATGAATGTAGAAGGCTTTTGTATGGTGAAACAACTAAGAATAGCAATTTTTTACAGTATTGCATCCAATATGTTAATTGCATCGCACATGATTGCAAAAGAAATAGTTAAGAATATGGCAAGAAAATAGAATGCTTGTGATTGTAGAAAATAGGTCTATCACATGTAACTTTTTGTTAGAACTAAGAAAAATAGCAACAGAAGTAGGAAAACTTAGTAGATTAAATCTTATGATATGTGAACTGGGCTTGCAGAGACGGAAGTGGATGCTTGGAAAATGCCACAGCTTCCAAATGGAATAGCGGACAAGAAAATCTGTATGACGAAGTAAGTTCTCTGTGTTGACGGCATGGCAACTTCGAGTAAGAGCTTGTAGCCAATGAATGTTTTCCCTTTTGTTGTTTTACGACTTTGCATTTCAGTTGAAGAAAGCATTGCACCCCAAAAAAATGTAAAGCTGGAAAAGAGGATATGGCGGATGAGGGAAATCACCTGACTAAGGGAGGTCAAGTAAAGGGTTAACCTCCTTATCTTTATTACAAATCAGATTTTACGAAGTTGTCAAATTCTGGCCTGAACACAGTACCCTTGCGATATCCTAGCTTATGCATCAATATTATGGAAGAAGTAATTTTCAGGAGCAAGAAAATTTCTCTCAAAATTTTCTAGCGACGCGAGTGGTTGGAAGATTCTTTGGCATTTGTCAATTTTTGTACGAGATATTTAAGTGGCAATGTTTCTTAAACCACAATTGCGTCACTCTAGATTTCAAGCGCTTGATTGTGCTCGTTGACCCTATTTGTTAACCTCCACAACATGGTATGACAGGTAGAGAAATTACTATTACGCAACTCCTTATTTCAAATCTGAAGTGCTCTCATTGAATAGTTGTTAGAAGTTATTCATTTTAGGGTTTCTATGGTTGGACATTCTAGTTATTCATTTTAGGGTTTCTATGGTTGGACATTCTAGAACTTTGTAAATGCCATGCATAGACATGCACGCTCTCTTTTATATCTGGTGCCATGCGTCTTGGTATGAATGATGTAGTCTATGCAGTTCAAATGCATATCGTATGTCATGTCATGTAATATCAATAAATAACAAATAAGAAGGTTGTAACCATCAAACATGGTATTGGTTCCTATGTGTGAAAATCCCATCGTGCCTAACCATACGCAAGGTGTTGTTTCATGTTGAAATTACTATAAATAGCAAAGATCGACATCTAACAAATGATTCATGCTTTCCAAAATCAACTTTTATATTCGATTCTTTATGATTACAATCTAGCCATATAAGCGCATAAACTATATTCCAACGAGCAAAACCATCGCTCTACGGTGACATACCTTCATAAAATCATGACCGAATACAAACAAAAGTGCATCGCATGTCCATAGCAAGTGATCTTATCATTCAAGTACTGGTCACGTGACATCGAAGTCATCACGCAAGTATCACGATGGTACAATAGATTACTCTCTAAGTCAAAACTTTAAAGAGCTTGGCACTAATCTAAGTCAAAGATTTAAAGAATTGGCACCAAACTAGCTATAGCAGAAATATTAGGCGAATGTCCTCTACATATAGCAGAAAAAAATTTCAAAGCTTAATCCTTCAACAACAAAAAAAAAAATTCAAAGCTTGAAGCTCATCTGCACCAATCTTTCTAAGGCATCTTCAATTTTGACCATGGAGAACAGACAACAATCAATCATAGAAACCTGGTAAAGGACATATGTTTCCATTACATAATAACTAAGTTGTAGGCCCATTCAAAGTTCTATACCTTGTTCCTTTGAATTCGTCCTGCTACCGGTCTGATGCAGTTGCCATCCTGAAATCGTTTGGTCTCAGAGGTTAGACAAAATATTTCTGATTGTAGAGCTGCCAGATGCTAGAGCGCCTAAAGTCAAAGTTGAGCCAGAGGGAAAAGTTCTGATGATAAGACATATGAAGTTGAACTTGATCTTTATGACAAAGTGAATGTCGAGGTATTTATTTTCTGAAATCTTTAGCCTGGCACTAATGAGCATATCCATTTTCAATATCGTATACACACCAAAAACGAAAAGCTTACTTTGTGCAACCCCAAGGTATGCTATCCAATGCAAAGTAAATAAGAACATGAAAGCAGAACTTCTAGGATGCAGTGAATAGAAGACTAAAGCACACAGCCATTATGCATATCTATAGAATTTTTTGCACCATAGAAAATATGGATTTGCAGCAAAATACCTAGAGTCAGAAAAGATCCGACAGTTATAAGGCTTTTTCGTTGCTGCCTCCTTTATGGGAAGCAGATCTGCAAATAGAAACGCTGCAACCAAGCTACTGCGGAATGATAACCCTTAACTGTTAACCCGTACTAAAGAGCTTCAAAACTATATTGTTTATTTTAATGTTTGTCTCTGCATTCCTCATGCTTGCTTCTGTCCTCCAAGGGTTAGCATCTAATAACAGTTGTCAGCAGTTTGGGTCCAAGATGTACAAGATATCCCAAATGATGAAACAAAACTTACGGATTCAAAGCGTAATACTGACAGGCATTGATACGTCAACCATATATGCAGGCCCCAAAATAGCACCCGTGCAAATGCCAACCGGGGATACTTCTGTTAAAGCAAAATATGAGATCTAGGCAATGCACTAATCAACCACAACACTTTCAAGTTATAGACGCTATCAAGGCAATCAATATTTCAATGGTCATACAAATACAATGGTTCTTCAATGATTCAAAATTTCATGTAGACAAACTATATCGAGAGCCCAAGCACATACTGGAGACGATCCATTATTCGTCTGCACACACTAAAACCTCCACCCATCTGTATTTAAGATCGATTGTATCTAATTCAGGTTCTTCAT
>JAANSK020256186.1:0-12761 GCA_011763485.2 Isoetes engelmannii
GCGATGAAGCAAGGTGTCGCCATGCATGATGTCCGTGTGACGACCGTATTGTACAATATCTGTATGGTCGTCACACCTACGATACCAAATTTTGGTCTCATTCTGCCCTTTATGGAACCTCTTATAGCCCATAAGCATACATGGGGATTTACTATGATAGGGCATACCAACCACATAAGTGACAAGGAGGGGTTTTTCCCATTTCCATACGTATATTTATGGGTATTCTTTTGCAAATTTTATACATAAGGGGTCAGGGTTGTAAGAATTTAGGAGGGATTTAGGAGACCATAACTTAAAATTCTAGATTCCGATTCAAGTGATCTTAACTTTAATGGAAAGATATCATCCTCCTCTATAATGCAACTAAAGGACACATTTCCATTTGAATTATCACAAAAATGTTACGGCTATTTCCATAAAAATACCCCCTAAACCAGGGTCATTTTGGCAATTCTAGCAAAACATAAGGGTATTTGGGAGTTTTTCCCAAAAGAAAAATACTCTTTTATTAGAAAGAAGATCAATCGCATAGGATCGAGGGCCCTACGAGAAGGCTAAATCAGACGAGGATAGGAAATATAGTTCAATTTAACTTTGAGGGGGCATTGGATAGGTCAATTGATATGCGACTTGCACAATTTTATCTCATTTCTCCCATTTTTTTAAGGTGGAGAAAATTTAAGTGTGATACATCAACAGATGTTATGCAAAGAGCAAAAGCATGGGAGTTCTTGCCTTTGTGAGAAAACGTAGCTAAGTTGTTTATCTAGTATGACGCTCCCGGGTCTTATACGATGCTCTCAACGTAGAGATACGAAAAATCCCCTTTACTATTACCAGGAAAGGGCCTCCATCTAACCCGGACCACTTGTGATGGCCCAAGTGTCCGAGTGGACACTGAGGTGTCATTGATCCCATTCCTCCAATGGGATATCCTATACGGCGAAAGCGTACATATGTGTTAGCACAAGTCATAATATATATAAATAAATAATATGCTACCTCAAAGGGTGGCCCATCCATCATCAATACGAACATGAACTTACGCCGAATAACATTCATAATACATCATAAATGAAGGTTCTACCCTAGGGCTCAGACTCATAGGGTTGACTGACGGTCAGGGCCTCATGATAGTAATAGATGGAATCATGACAATGGCGTTGGCTAGCACATAAAATTGGCTAGGGTAGTCCACTCCATCCGTCGTCCCTCCTGTGCACACTTTGCAGCTAGGCTGAAACATGCTATGGCGTGATTGTAGCCTTCCGAAGATGTAATCTCATGGAGTCCCCCTATGAGACTACTCCAGGTTATATCTCCCCCGTCCGATGAGGCAGTCCCTTCCAGGAGCATAATGGTTCCATGGGTGGCTAGAGGATGTAGCCGCCCGCGACCCTCATCCGTACCCGACTTAACCCCCCAAAATCCATAGATCGGGATGACACCCGCATCTATCGAGTCCAAGACCATCATATAGATTGACTCCTGCAACCCAGGGGGTGACAGACCCATACCCAACCCACATACAGTGACCGACTATAAGCCTAGCACACTATAGGGGCCCCAGTAGCCGCGCTCAGCAAGGCCCCACCTCCATCTCACCATTATATCCGTTATCTGGTGCTCAATCACTTCAATCACATCATAGCATCTACATCCCGGTGGGCTCTATGCGCAGACTGCATTTATTGGGATTTATAGGGTTCTAGCTAGAAGCATCTACAATTCTAGTAGCCTTTTAGGTCTCTACCCTCCCTTATCCCGCAAGCACAAGAGGTGCAACAAAGAACTACCATTAATCCATTCATAACCTCAAATGAGCAACAACATAAATCTAATCATGCATCTAAGCAAACAAAAGTCAATTCCTATCTAGAAATCCAAGCTATCCAGCCTACTAACCGATATCTTCACTAGAACCGTTAGCGGGAAGGGTTTCCATCTTCTTGGTGAATAGGACGACTACTCCTCCTCCAAGCTCCACCAAATCAATTTGGGGCAAATTGGGATGAAGCCCCAACTTGATTAAGTCTATTTTTGGTAAGTTTCTCTTGCCCAATCGATTTGGACCAAGTGTCAGTTTAGCCCTTTTTTAATGTTAATTAAATTAGGTTATATCCTAAATTCGAATTGGGTTTAGGGTTAAGTTTCCCCCTTAACAATTGATGAAATAACATAGCTAACCTTAGTTTATGGATAAGCAATCCACCATTAATTATTCATAGTGGCATGTCATGTAGTTATACCCAAAAAGGCATATAAGATACTTGGAACGTCACATTCTCCCCTCCTTAAAATGATGATGTCCTCAGCATCAAAACTTTCCCATGGAAACATATCACATGTTACTAGGAAAAGTCTCCTCTCCTTAAAGAAGACAACATAGAATGGAAAGTTACACCGTAGATTAAGAATCTAAACAACTTGAAATGAATTAGCAAAATAGTTAATAGATCGCTAAGTGGTCGTAGAAATTCCAATGCAGTGTTCACATGAAATCTTACATAGGGATGTATGGGTAGGTCAAAATATATTGGAATAAGTCCAATACGAATCGAGGATATGATTCCATAGAATGATGGAAATGAAATAATTCCCAGACAACAAGAACTCGGTGGTGAGATTATAAGTTGTAGAGAAATTATCGTTTTCAAAGTGATCAATTTTGGAAAATGACGTGTAATGTGCATTTCATAACCCTTATTCATAATCGTAGCAAGAGACGCAACAACCCAATGGGATAATAGGATGGTACCATATATAGCACCATGTATGTGAGGGCAAGTGGATAATGATTACATGTCATAAAAATATGTTAGGGAGCTAATGTACGAATGTGGGAACAGATTATAGAAATCCATCATGTGAAAGGGGTATCACTTTTAAAGTGTAGGTTTCTAACAATGATGATCATCAATATAGAATATTGATTTTAGATTTTACATTTATGGCAATTTGAATCAAGAAACGATTCACGGGTGACGAGAAGGTTAATGCCGTGATATTAGGCGGGTGCCTAGGAACTAGTTACCCTAGATAAATCTAGCGGTGTTGGTCAATTATATGTCCAACATGTGTGGTAACCCGGAATGGTGTGAGTCTCATCTCCTATCTGGGCTAAGTAATGTCCAAGAAGAAGACAAATCTACATGACTTTGGGTAATAGAAGAGAACAATTGCTAGTATATGCAATTGTTTAAGAAGAACGGCAATTAATTAATGCTCTACCTTAGTAAAGCCATGTTATTGGAGTACATATTTTATGCATGTTAAACATGATAAATTAAATAAGTAAATAAAGAATAAATATATATGCTGACCCATTTAGTGGCCAGGACCATTACAATTTCCCCTTCCAAAATTTAGCCCATGTCCTCATGGGTGGTTATAGATTTAAGCATGCCATGAACCCAATTTCCCAAATCTAGGATATCTCTATTTCAGATCAGAACTTAACCATTAGCATCATAATTCCACAACATCAATTTGATTTATGATCTACTATCTCGGTAGCTAAGGATCCAAACCTGTAATCTGTAAATCAATATCAACACCCAAAGATATGCTCTGATACCAACTGTGATGTTCCCTAACTACCACTGCCCCCCGGCCTAACCAACTGGCCAAAACATCCGGATGTTTTGGGAAATCCATCCCACCCTTTATGGTGGTGTCAGGAAACGCCACACCAAGATCTACTCGAGTGGTCTCCCATGGGTCGATTACAATTAAACATACCGTAACATTCCTGAACCACCCCGCCCTAACTAACTGGCCAAAACATCCATCCCACCATCTTATGGTGGTGTGAGGAAACACCACACCAAGATCTACTCGAGCGGTCTCCCATGGGTCCATTACAGAAGTAAATGACCTCTTTTAGCCCTAAACCCCACTCCGTCCTTCCTTTTCTTCTAGCACTCTCTTGTTAATCAACGCTCAATCCACTTACATGGATTACTTTCCTACTTGTTAGGAACTCTAGAATGGGCTTTTCTACCATCTTACATCCACTACAACTATTCGACCTAACTAATTAGGGCATGGCCAGTGTTATGATATGGTCTACCAAGATCATGGCTCTGATACCACTTTGACGCTCCCCGGTCCTATACGATGCTCCCATCATATAGATACGAAAAATCCCCTTTCCCGGCAATAGTATCAACAGGAAAGGTCCTGCGTCTAACTCAGACCACTTGTGATGGCACAAGTGTTCGAGTGAAGGACACGAAGGTGTCATTGGCCCCATTCCTCCACTGGGATATCCTATATAGTGGAAGCGTACATACATGTTAGCACAACACAAGCCACAATACATATAAATAATATGCCACCTCGACGGGTGGCCCATCCATCATCAATATGAACATCAACATACATCAAATAACATTCATTATGCATCATAATGAAGGTCTTACCCGGGGCTCAGATTCGTGCGTGGGGGTTGACTGATGGTCAGGGCCTCAGGATAGTAACAGATGAAATCATGACAATGGCGTTGGCTGGCATAGAACATTGGCTAGGGTAGTCCACTCCATCCGCCCCTCCTGTGCACACTTTGCAGACAGGCTGAAACATGGTACACTGAATAGTGAGGCTATCAGACATGATAACCTCAGGCATCCGAACTAAATGAGGAGTACATTAAACGAGGAAAAGAAGGCGGGTGCACCTGCTGCTGACCATAAGGGCCACGTTGAAAAGAGGCAAATCCCTCTTTATTGGGATATAAGCGAGCCAATTCCGGGCCATTCAGTAATTTGAGGTCCAATTTCTTGTACCAAGTGCTACTTTTCACCACAATACAATATGGCAATGAAGCATCTACTGACATAGATACACAGATTCTAGGATCATTCATGGATTGAGAAATATGCACCGTGAACCTGTTAGTATTTGATGCCAAAAACTGATGTGCCATCAAATCTGGAGAAAGATTAGGTAAAGAGAACCAATATGGCATCTTGAGAGCACTAACCATTGCAGGCGTGAGACCTGGAGAATAATACTGATAAGGAAGAAAGTTGTCGTCAAGTGGGTCAATTCCCCTTGGCACCAATGTATCCACTGCATCATTATTCTCGAACATAATAAGAACAAAGTTATGAGATAATTACTTAATTGACTGAAAAGCAGGAAGTTAAAAACATCGTAGCAAACGAGCAAACCAGCCATGAAATTGTGCAAAGTCCAAATAACCTCACTAAAGTAGCTAAGAACAAAACATTATGTCAAATTTTCAGCACACCTGACATGAGCAGCATGATCCACCTCGATTACTAGAATACTAGACGCTTGAACTAAATTTTGACCATCAGATAGACTGATTAGAACACATCATCTGGATGCAATTGTCGATGAAGCTGTGCCTACGAGTTTTTAAAACATCCAAAATTGCCACAAATTCCTCCTTATATGCTTTATCTAGCACCTGTAAAGTAGCTAATACACGAGCCTTCCTGGACACACCTTTGCAAATCCAATCGCTAAACCTCTGGTATGCGACTTTTAGAAATAGAATCAGAACACTTCGAAGCAGTAGCAGTAGCCTGGGATTGTGAAATAACGAGAGTAGTAGCAGGCACACTTGCAGATAACGACACGCTACCATTTGAAGGGGAGGAAAATCCTCCAAATGCAGAACCGAAGGAGCACTCACACCCAAAGGAGAAGAATTTACATTTCTCACCTTAGCGACCGCAATGGATTTGTAGTTTCTAAGGAATTAGATAAGGCATTCAAAGTAGTAGAAACGGTTACAGGAGGAGCATCTGGTATCACCAAAGGTGCACCAAACCCTCCTGACTAAAACCCCCATTGCACCTTTCTTCGACTGCATGATTGATGGTGGCCATAATGAATCAAACCAATTCCGGCCGCTGATCTGACACCAACCTAAATAAAACCGGACACCTCTAGAAAGCCCTTTGAATAAGCTTTCCAATGAGTTAAAGAACATGAAAAACAAAGATCGGATTTAAAAGTTACCATGGATTATGCGAATCATGCTGATGATAGAGCTCTAGAGTGTCCATCATCGCCGCCATCAGGGTATTGTACTATTTTAAATCATTGTTCGTTAAATCATTTTTCCTTTATGATATGCCTTTAGCAGACATGCAATGGAGATCCACACCTACCACTATTGACTGTATATATAGAGGCATAAACCAAGCCACTCAATTTATTGTATGATACATCCAGATAATTCAGATACTCGAGGCCCACAAAATACTTGCACTGGAGAACTAGCCAATTCACTTAAAAGCTGGCCTCCATTGGGGGGAGAGAGAATTATTAGATGCATCAAGTTGCTCAAGGCTAGAAAGGTGACTAGCGGAGGGTGGAAATGAGACTCTGAATGCATTCCCATCTATATGTGTAAGCTTCCTTATCCAATTGAATATATTAGGAATTGGACCAGAAAGCCTCGTGGAGGATACCTAGAAAACTGTCAATGATATTAGGCCTTTGAGTGAGATGGGTTTTTCTTACCAGATATAAGATTGTTGTGAAGGCATAGAACATCTAGCTTTTAATGCTTCCCCAACGAGGCAATGTCACCGCGAAGTTGTTGCTGTGTAGTCTCGGGCTTGGATAAATGTCCCAGAGTCTCAGGAATCTTCTCGTTTAAGGAAATTTTTTCTTAGGTCTAGAATCTCCAGATTCTTCGAAGAACCCAATCTTGAAGGAATGTCACCTGACAAAGAATTGTCTGTTAGACTTAAGATCCACAGATTCTTCATCAACTCCAAATGATGCCAGATAATTTGTTGTTGTTAAGAGACAACTCTTGCAGACTTGTTACCTTGCCTAGTCTAGCCGGAATAAGGCCTGAAAGCTTGGCGTTCTTCAGTCTTAGATTTTGCTAACGCCTCCTCACGCACAACACACGTGCCCTCCAAACATTTACCACAATCTCACGCTCAGGCCTAAGAGCCGTTTCACATGCACCATTGCAACCCTCACCATCACGTAAAAAGGCTCGACCTTTTAAGCCCACCATCACCATCATCGCCAATTTGCACGGGGTAAAACAGGCCCCCTTTCCGACGATGGTTACATGTGAACCGGCTCTAAGGTGTCGCTGCCATCGTTCCAGAATATTTTATGGCATATCCCTCCATCCCAAGGGGGTTGCAACCCAAAATGTAGACAAAGGGGATTTTGTTGCTCCTCTATTTTTTTTGGGGGGCACCCTTCCAAAACAGACCATTCCAGATATTACCCGAGTCCAGTAGCTACCGTCCACCCGATTGAAGCTGCAATCTGGGCCGCATATTATTTTCTCAATGGTCTACTCCAGAACGTTCTGGACTATGTTGCCTTCTCTCTCTTCTCTCTCTACTTTATCACATTCGCCATCCCGTCTTCAATACTTCTTCCTCCTCCGCCGCACACAGTTAGGGGCCTTTCTTCCGGCGCTTCATCGCCATTCAGGTTGGTCTCTTGTTCTTAGTCACAGCTTCATGGTTAAACTTCTTTAGATTGGGTTACCTGAATACAATGTACCTGGTTCAAGCATCAAAAAGAAAAAATGTTTTTTGGGGTCTAAGACCTTCTCATTCTTGTTGATTTATTTTGCCTCTCCGATACATGTAATCTCTTGGTTTTCTGCTATTCTTTCTTCTCAAGGGTTTTGGGTTTTTATGGTCTAATTGCATTAACCGTTACTTTGGGTCTTAGTCTTTTTGCATGGCTTGTTCATCCTGATATTGATTTTCTTTGTTGTCTAATTGCATTAAAGTCAGCCGTTGATTCCTTTTTGACATCTTTGATTTGTTTCCGTTGTGATTTAGAATACAATGGCTGCTGCAGCTGGGACCTGTGTTTCTGTCGGAGTTACAACAAACCAGGCTAATGCACATCCCTCTTCATTTATATGTGGGAGAGGGCTTTCTTCATCTGCTGCATTTACTCGGTCATCATTCCAAGATGCCCAAAGGCTCCAGAGCAGGGCATTTCGTCAAAGGGGAGCAGTACGGACTCTGGCCATGGCAAAGGAGCTGCATTTTAACAAAGATGGCTCTGCAACCAAGAAGTTACAGGTGCTTTGCTTTTCTATGTTGGTTTAAGCTCCTCATTGTAGGAGAAAACTGCTCCCGAGTTTGGAGATTCATCCTTAACTCATTGATTGGATATGTCAAAGACTCACACGTTATGCTCTTATCTAGGCTGGAGTGAACAAGCTTGCGGACTTGGTTGGAGTTACTTTGGGGCCTAAGGGAAGGAATGTTGTACTAGAAAGTAAATATGGTTCCCCAAGAATTGTGAATGACGGAGTGACGGTTGCTAAGGAGGTAAGAAACCTGTCCCAAATATGAAAGGCTGTTAGTTGTGTCAATGACACAAAACTCATTTGATAGTTTTGATTATTTGAGCAGGTTGAGCTTGAAGATCCTGTTGAAAATATTGGAGCTAAGCTGGTAAGACAAGCTGCAGCAAAGACCAATGATTTGGCTGGAGATGGCACCACTACATCTGTTGTCCTTGCACAAGGTCTTATTGCAGAAGGGGTGAAGGTAATAGGTTTATACAAACTGGATGCTTTATTTACTGTTCAGTTTCAAGTGGTTTATGCAGTCAATGCTTTATTTTTATCTAAATTTCATCATACACGATTCCTTCATAAAAGTGATGTATAAAATTCTTGTGTTATTATGTATAAGGACTTTTTCAAGGCAATGATGACAGAAAGATGAACTCATGATGTATAAGTGGTGACAACAAGATTTATGCGTGTCTGAGCCTTGTAAGCTCCTGCAACAGTATAGCTGATTCTGTTTGCTAGTATTTTGTTTTGGGATATCTTTGAGTGCTAACTGTGGGTGACATGATCATCTTGCTAACTGTTTTCTGATCAAACGATCGAAGCCTTAAACATTGTTATGCATGGTTGCCTATGTCGTCATGTGTACTGTGATTGTGCGAACTTCTAACTTTGCCTGCTTGGGAGTTGGGTAATGCAGATAAAACGTTTTACTAAACTAAGGTTTTACTTCGCAGGTGGTTGCTGCTGGTGCAAATCCTATCCAAATTACACGCGGTATTGACAAGGCAATATCAGCTCTTGTAAAGGAGTTGAAGTCTATCTCAAAGGATGTAAGGATTTTGAAAAACTTTCTCTTTAAAATCTTCAGGAAAAGTCGATTGTATTACTCCTTTATCACGGGGGGAACATCAAGTGATGGCATATAATTTTAAATAGTAAATTTTGTGCCTTTAGGTGGAGGATAGTGAACTGGCAGATGTGGCTGCGGTTAGTGCTGGTAATGATTATGAGATTGGAAACATGATAGCTGAAGCAATGAACAAAGTTGGTAGGAAAGGAGTGGTCACCCTAGAAGAGGGCAAGAGTGCAGAAAACAATTTATATGTTGTTGAAGGAATGCAATTCGATCGTGGCTATATTTCCCCCTATTTTGTAACGGATACAGAAAAGATGGCGGTTGAGTACACAAATTGCAAAGTGAGTCAAAACGTTTTGCTTTGACTACCATTAAACAAGATAATAAGGTGATTTTACTTGAACTTTCTGCAGTTGTTGCTGGTTGATAAAAAAATCACAACTGCTCGTGACATCGTTGGGATCTTGGAAGATGCCATTCGAAGTGGATATCCGTTGTTGATAATAGCAGAAGATATAGAGCAGGAAGCACTTGCAACATTGGTGGTCAACAGATTACGCGGGAATCTAAAAATAGCAGCTTTGAAAGCTCCTGGTTTTGGTGAAAGGAAAAGTCAATATCTGGACGACATTGCTATACTCACTGGAGGTATGTTATCGACATATTGTGATATGGTATGCATAGGGGTGGCATTCAATTTATATTTGTATATATAAATGTGTGTGGCAGGTACTGTAGTAAGGGATGAACTTGGCCTTTCATTAGACAAGGTGGGTAGGGAAGTCCTTGGTACAGCAGCCAAAGTTGAGCTAACAAAAGACTCTACCACTATTGTTGGAGATGGAAGTACTCAAGATGTAGTAACCAAGCGTGTTGCTCAAATAAGAAACATGATAGAGGTGAGTTAACCATTGACGACTTTAGTTGATGTTGATGATTGGGAACATGGAGCTTATTACCTGCAATCTGTGTTTTTCTATTTCCGGTCATTAGGCAGCTGAACAAGATTATGAGAAGGAGAAACTGAACGAGAGAATTGCTAAGTTATCTGGCGGTGTTGCCATCATTCAGGTACGATATGGTAACTAGATATAGTTATTTGCCATCAAATTTGGCTTGTCTTACTAATAGTATGTCCCGTAGGTTGGTGCACAAACAGAGACAGAGCTGAAGGAGAAAAAGCTGAGGGTAGAGGATGCTCTCAATGCAACGAAGGTAGTTTAATGCATAGTCGGATTTGGATTTTGTGAGTTGTGCTTGATTTGACAGGTGTAAAAAATGTATAGGCTGCTGTTGAGGAAGGAATTGTTGTTGGAGGTGGTGCAACACTGTTGAGATTGTCATCAAAGGTGGATGCTATCAAAGCAACTTTAGAAAATGATGAGCAAAAGGTAAAAGTTTTATGTTTATATGTGAGGTTGTTTTGTTTCTTTTTAATCATCGTAAAACTATTTCACTTTTCCAGATTGGTGCTGACATTGTGAAACGAGCTTTATGTTACCCTATTAAGCTCATTGCAAAGAATGCTGGGGTGAACGGAAGTGTAGTAGTTGAGAAGGTTAGTGATAGCATATTTCACTCCTTGTTCTTATTATCTATTTCACTTCCCCTTGTGAATATATTCGGGGTCTTTTGTGGAAATTTAGGTGTTATCTAATGATGACCCGAAGTATGGGTATAATGCTGCAACTGGGGTCTATGAAGACTTGATGGCAGCAGGCATTATTGATCCAGCTAAGGTTAGCCCTGAAGATGTCAAATTATTGTTTGAAGTTCTTGCTTCAACCTTATTCTGAAATGTTCTTTTGGCAGGTGGTGAGGTGCTGCTTAGAACATGCAGGTTCTGTAGCTAAGACTTTTCTTACATCGGATGTTGTTGTTGTTGATATAAAGGAGCCAGAGCCTGCTCCAGCTGGAAATCCAATGGATAATTCAGGTACAGTTTAATGAGGGTAAATTAATTGTTGATTGAATTAAGATGCTTCTAACATTTAATATTTTTCTTTTGCAGGCTACGGATATTAGGTAGGTGCACTAGAGATCATGGCACAAGTTGCCTCCATGGTTTGAAATTTAGAAAAGGAGGATCTTTAGAGATTGCCAGGACAGGCTTTTAGCCATTCTATAGGAAACACTTGTTAACCCAAGCCAGAGATGTCAAACCAGCACTACATTATTCATGCGGCTTTTTTGTTCTTTGGGGCTAGTCATTGTACGGTAATTTTTCATGCCAACTAGCCTTGGTGGGTGAGAATAAATCGTTGGTAGTGCCTATGATGTGATTATGTTTTACGTCTTTGGGGCTGTAACATGTGAATTTAATATGATTCAGTTGTGGGTATTTTATGGAAACAACGGTACACAGTAACCCGTCTACAATGTGGATTTATGTCGCAATGTTATCCCTATCCCTAACATATATAAAATTATGTAATGACTAGTTGGTGAGGATTACGACCAGTATCTTATTGAGACGTTGCAGACAGCTCTTATCTCTAGCTATGGCGAGCAGGATCTCTAGGCTATGGCTGGCCAGATTGCAAGTAAAGGCATTGCAATCAGCTTGGATAGAGAAAAGAAATACTCTGCAGTTCTTCCCACACGGCTGGCTTTCAGAAAAACCAGAGTGTATCAGAACAGGGCTTGTTGCATTGCACCGTGGGATTTAAACCCACTAATCCACCTTCGAAGCCATTATCTAGTCAGCAAAACAAAGAATATCATGTATCCCAACCCTCTCACATAAAATACAACGTTCTTTTTCACCGATTTGGGGGGTAAACTGAAAGAAACAAAGAACTGGCTATGCTTAAACCGAAAGGAAACGAAGAATTAGCTGTAGCTCCAGCAACGGCTGTGGCTAAATTGAAAGAAACAAAGAACTAAAGAATTGACTATGGCACAAACTTGTGTTGGTGCAGAACTTGGCTATGGCACCCTCAGAAAACACTAATGTTGTGCCAGACTTCTGCTATGGCTATGGCGCCTCCAAAAGTCGATTATGGCTATGGCGGCTGCAAAACACGATGATGCATAACTTGACTATGGCTATGGCGCCTCCAGTAACAATGATCCGCCTCCAGAAACGCTTGCTAGCAAATCCCCTTTGGAAGAAATGATGTTGAAGAAATCGTCTAGAAGAGATAAAGATAAGATAAGATAAACATTTTAGTGTCCACGAGAACCCAACTGGGCTATGCCAATTGGCCTATGGGACCTGTACAAGAGGAGCTGCATGCCCATTACAGCCCGGATGAAAAAACCACATGGGAAAAACCGTGGCCGTAATGGTCATGCTGGTATACAGAACCACAACATTACGAGTGCCCTGGACAAAGTCGTTGTCGTTCGTCCATCACCTCCTGGATGTAGGACCCAAGAGTTCCCACAGCGCTGGTGTTGAGCAGGAGATAGAGTGCTTGTCTTCGTATCTCCAACTGCGGGTACCGTTCCTGAATTTGCTCATAAGTGGGCAAGTCTGTAAGGCATGTTGTTCGTCCTCAATGCTGTCCTGGCGGCAGCTGCGGCATGTCCTACTCTCGCGTGCCTCCTTTGTCCATCTCCCTGTCTCAATGCGGAGGTGGTGGCCTCCTGTGCGGATGGAGACGATCAGCCGATGTTTCT
>JAANSK020256197.1:0-12759 GCA_011763485.2 Isoetes engelmannii
GGCCATTTCAGGCTACACTTCAACAACTAAGTTACATAAGGAATGGCCAATTCATTTCACTTAGAAAAAATTGTAAGGTGCTTAAAATTTTCCCTGGTGAAAACACCTGCTGAAATATCCTGGTTCTAATTTTTCTTAACGGGAATGCAACCTTACATTCCGTTTACGTTCTATAAATGCTCAATTGAGGAGGAACAAACCTTAATTATGCCAAATTCCACAACAAACTCTGCAACACTTGAAAAATGTGGTTTTGAATTGCCCCTTGGGGTTTTGCATATTTGACCTCCAGATCTTTTACATAATGCTGGGATAAAAGAGAAAATATTAAAAAAAAACTTAAAAAGCATATAAAGTAGAATAAGAAGAAAATAAATACATGGACAGGGCAAAACCTTTGGATGCCGGGCGAACCTACTTCGCTTGTCAAGTAAACCTTGGATCTGCTACAATGTGCTGAAGTTCCTGAACGAACAATCCAGAGTGGCTGTTGGTCGATTTGTCAGGAGCATCAATAATAAAGCCAAACCTCTTCAAAACCTTCCCAATCCAGATCGTTCCGCACAACAGTGCATCCCTGTTGTGTCATATGGTGTTGCACATCATCATCTGAAAAGAGGCACCCCCGAAGATCAAGAAGCTCCAAGTTTTGCAATGCGCATATTTCCTGAGGTAATGCCATCAGAGCTCTGCAATCCTCTAACCCTAGGTTTAGTAGATTTTGTAGACTCCCCAGTTCCGGTGGTAACTGTATGAGGTTAATGCAACCATCCAGCCGAAGCAGTTTCAGCTTCGAAAGTGCGCCTATCTCTGCCGGAAGCAGCTGCAGGTTGGAACATCTGGCCAAAGAGAGGCGTTTCAAAGACTGAAGCCTACCAATTTCAGGAGGGAGGTAAACAAGTCCGGTGCAGGAATCTAACCCTAAGTTTTCAAGCTTAGAGAGTCTGCCAATTTCTGAGGGTAATACTGTAAGGGCTGTGCATCCTTCCAGATTCAGCTCAATTAAGTTTTCGAGGTGTTCAATTTCTGTAGGAAGCTTCTTTAATTTCACATTTCCACAAAGCTGAAGATACTTTAACCTTGACATTCCCCCAATTGTTAGAGGCAAATCTGTCAAGTTGGTGCATTTTCTTAAATCGAGCCGTACCAAGGCGGACAAGCTACCCATCTCCATGGGAAGTCCGCTGAGACTAGAGCATTGGTGAAGGCATATAGACTGCAAATTTTGAAGCTGTCCAATCTCCATTGGTAAAGTAGACAGGCTGGTGCATTCCCTACAATTAAGATGTTGAAGTGCAGCCATGCTTCCAAGTTCTGGGGGAAGCTTTTTCAGACTTTTGCATGAAACCACATCAAGAGTTTCAAGTAAAGGCAAGCTCCCTTTTTCCACAGACAGCTCTGTCAATGCAGTGCATTCTACCAAGCTTAAAGAGCGGAGCATTTTCAAGCCTGAGAACAGATTGGCAGGCAATGTTCTTATACTCTTGCATCTCAAACTTAACCTCTCCAAGCTATCCAGTTTCTCTATTCCAGCAGGAAACTCTATCAGGCTTTCAAATTCAGCTAGAACAAGAAGCTTCAGTGATTTCAATTGAGAAATCCCCGGTGGTAGGCTTTTTAGGCTAGCAAAGCCTTCTAACCACAATGATGTTAAAGCAGAAAGCTTCCATTCATTATTTTCAAGATGATCAACATTTTTAAAGCCTCTTAGAGCAAGCTTTTCTAGACAAGAAAGTGACCATATCTCTATTGGGACAGTTGTACATATGCCAGTCTTATCATCAATATCCAACTTTCGCAACAATGTAAGCTTGTCGAGATGTGGCCAAAGATGGCTTGCAGACAGGCATTCAAGGCCCAAATATGAGAGATTATACAATGCAGCTACCTCCAACGGTAATGACAATAGGTTGATGCAGGCCCGTATGTCCAAAGATGTCAATTTAAGCAAATTCCCAATTTCTGGAGGCACAAAATGCAAATTTGTGCACCCCCGAAGATGAACTTGTTGTAGAGACTTCATAATACCAATTGTCACTGGCACTTCAGGAAGATTCCTACAATCTGAGAGTTCTAAATTCTGCAACGAGTGAAGGAATCCAATTTGAGGTGGTAAAGCTGACAGCTTCTCACACCACATTAGATTCATTTCCTTCAGGCTGACTAGGTTTCCAATCTGGATTGGGAGGCTTGTTAACTGCTCACAATGGGATAAGTCCAGAATTTTTAAGTTGGTGAGGGAACCAATCTTTGGTGGAAGCTCTCTCAGTGAACCGCACCCAGCAAGGACAAGTTCCTGTAGCTTGCAAAGATTGCCAAGCTCAGCCGGCAGGTCTATTAGGCTCTCACATCCTGTCAGATCTAAAACTTTCAAGGACTTCAGATCACCAATGCTCTTTGGAAGTCCTGTTAATTTGAAGCAAGCTGCAAGGTCAATATATTCAAGAGCTTGAAGATTCCCAATTGTCTGTGGCAGTTCCATAAGGTTTGTACACACACTTAAGACCAGCTCTTGCAACTTTACGAGCCTGCTAATAGACTCTGGAAGTGCTCTAAGGCTGTGGCAATTATGTAAATGGAGGCTTTGAAGCAGCTTCAAATGTCCAAACGACTTTGGGAACTCTACCATCTTCACACAATTATGCAACTCCAGCTCCGTAAGCCTTGGAGGAAACTGCATTACATATTTCATGGAAGTTAATGTCTTTTTACATAATTATCAAGATAAGCAGAAGCCGGTTTTATTGCTTACTTCAATGTCGCTGAAATCAGACTGTATGTTATGCAAATGGGCCACTGAAAGTTTGTTCATTTTCTTCAACTTGAAGGGCATGGATGCCCTTTCCTTTCCTTGATCAGAAGGGTGCCAAACCAAGTACCGAAGGCTGTGGAGGGTTCTATGACAATGACCAACAAGGTGTGTCCCTTCAATTAGTAAAAAATGCAGTTTCTTCATTTTGTCAAGCATGTTGAGGGGGAAGGGCTCGCCACATTTTTTCAATGCAAGTGCTTTAACGGATGTCAAATTCTGATAACGGGAAAAAAATCAGAATTTTGGAAGAAAGAAAAAAGAGAAATCGAGGTATTAGATAAACTTACCGCTCTTTCAAGCAAACGGTCGGGTAGTTTCTCTTCACCAACTGAGATAACATAACTCTCCTGGGCAATTTGAACACCAACGGAAGACACAAGATCGTGTACTTCTACAACACCTGTACTCAAGCGTGTTGACTGGCGGCATGTAGGAATGCGTTCAGGATGTCCGTGAGTGCAGGAATGGGAATAGAAATCTTTGGTCCTCATACAGATGAATGCCTGGTCTGCTAGGCTAGCCATATGATGTTTACCCAAGCTCCTCTCTGCCTTCTTCCAGTCAAAGCCTTTAAAAAAGACAACAATGTCTAGAAAAGTTTCTTGTAAAGAATCTTCTAACCCGTCAATCACTACTTTTAACTTTGAGCATATTTCATCTCCTCTGACAGGATATTCTTCAGCTATTTGCATTCGATTTGCGATTGTCCACCATTCTTCTCTTTTACGCCTGGAGAAACGAGCAAAATATGATCCTATTATTTGCAACACTAAAGGCAGACCGCCACAAAGTGGTATGAGGTCATCAACAATCTCTTCGTGCTCTGGGAGTAACTGAACTCCCCTCACTGATGCATGGCACATCAGCATTTCCTTTGCCTCTGATGGTAGCATATACGTTGGTGTATAAGCCCAGAACAAATACTTGACAGGATTATCACTCTCCTTGGGTCTGCAAAGATTGTCGAGCGTTTCAGGTATAGAATCAGATGGAGAAGTAACCAGTATACAACTTCCATGTGGAAGAATACTGCTGAAACATTCAGGAATAAGTTTTTGTAATGTGGTGCCTGACAAAACATTATCTAATGCTATGCAAGCACGTTTTTTCTGCATCTTTAGCAGGTGAAGCTGTTTCTTCAATGCCTCTCTTCCTTCATACAAACTGCGGAAAACCTCTCGTCCATCACCACCTAGCTGATGAGTCATCATCGATAGAAATTCCGTAAGGCACTCATTGGAAGAAAATGCTCCCACTTCATCAAAAGCTACAACATAATCTTCTTTTACAGCTAAAGTCGAGATGACCTCCCTGAGAATTGATGTTTTACCCAAACCATTTTCGCCAATAACAGCGATTGCAGTTACACCCTCTTGATGAACGAATTCAAGGATTCTCATTGCACGTTCTTTTAGTCCTACCTTAACAAGCTCCATGATTTCTGGTTGAGCAACAAATAAAGAAGCAGAATAACTGGATCCAACATCCTCTCTTCCTGACATAACTGGCTGCTTCTCTGGTTCAGTACAAGGCTGGCAATTTTCTTTTCTTTCTGACTCTATAATGAGACTTTGCTGCTTCTCTTCCTTGTGTTGTACTGGAATGACATCCTCCATAGTTTCAGCTATCTGCCTGTTTCCTTCGGTTATTTCATCTCCTGTTATTGATATAAGTATCTCTTTCTCTTTATTGTTTAGAATAGTTATAACTCCCTCAGATGCCTCTTCTTTGACTTGGGTTGATACTTCTGCACTTGTTAGCTTTTTCCTATCCCTTATGACCTTCCCTGCACGTGGAACAATTGCCAGAATACTCCCCTGCTCTTCTGGTGCACCTGGTGCAGTCGGAATAACTGCAATGCATTGGCTACCAGTATCTAGTGGGCGTGGTGCAGTGGGGATAACTGCAATGCATTGTGTACCATCTTCCAAAGCAACATCTGATGTGGTGTTTATGAGTTCCAGCCCACCTTCTGCTATAGAAAGATCTGGAATGATGGCAATGCACTTGCTTTCACTTGCCACGGCAGCATCTAGTGTAGTCGGGACAACTACTAGACATGATTGCTGTTCAGACATATCATTCAAATTGTAAGGTATAATGGCCAAGCATTTTTTTGGTTCTAGAAGAGTAGTATCTGGCGTGATGGGACGTATTGTTAATAGAGACTTGTTTTCACATATGGTAATATTTGAAATTGCGGGGACAACTGCAAGAAATTTTGGTTCATCAGGCTTATTGGATTTTGCCGGAATAATGGCCAGACAATGCATCTTTTCATCATATGGAACGATTGCCAGACAATGTGTCTGTTCTCTTAGAGGAAGATCTGGTTTTGTTGGTATAATAGCTAGACAATGCATTTTCTCATCATAGGGAATAATTTCAAGGCTTTGGTTTCCCGTTGTTGAAGCAGCTTCTTCTGAAGAAGTAGCAGTCAAACAAAGTGTATATTGGGCTAAACAAACCATGTCGTGATCAGGTTTTATATCATATACATTTTGATGTTGTAGCCCTTGCAGAATATATGTTGGATTATGGGACACTTTGTTCGGTTCTATTGTGTTAGGTTCTCCTGCTAAAGTGAGACCTTCTATGTTTGGGAACACCGCTATGCATTTATTTTGGGATTGGTATGGGATGATTGCTAAGGACTGCGTAGATTTTGAAACAGATGTATTCTCGTGGAGATCTGGCAGTACACTAAAACAGTGTTTTGTATCTTCATGGGGCATGATTGCTAGACAAGGTTTTTTTCCTTCTGAAACAACATCTGACGTTGCTGGCAAGATTGCCAAACAAATTTTTTTCTCTGCGTAAGGTATAATTGCGAGACTCTGCCCTTCAAACCCAATCGGGAATATTGCCAATGGAATGCTCGAGGAAGTAAGTGCAAATGCTCTGTTCTCTGATACATCGGCATCTGATTTAGTTGCAGCAGGAAGATCAGGGATGTCTAAGATACTCCCAGCATCGTCTGTGTTTACAATTTCACTCGTTGGTGTATCTGGTAATGTTACAATAACTGTCTCACCTCCCATAACTATCTCTGATTGAGAACCAGGTTGTGAATGAGGAAGTACAAGAGTAGTCTCTGTTTTACTATCCTGAATTTCCAACTTCAGAGGGCCAGAAGTAACAGATACAACCAACTCCTGCTCTCCATTCAAAGATACCGTTTCCTTATCTTGAAATTCCAGCTTAACAGGCCCTGAAGTAAGAGATAAACTAAATTGGTGCTCGCCATTTGTTGTCTTTATAGCGACTTCCGAATGCTTTGGAGGTGGGGCATCAGATGGACTTGTTTG
This sequence comes from Isoetes engelmannii, assembly GCA_011763485.2. Lineage (NCBI taxonomy): Eukaryota > Viridiplantae > Streptophyta > Lycopodiopsida > Isoetales > Isoetaceae > Isoetes > Isoetes engelmannii. The sequence goes on from JAANSK020256197.1 coordinate 6,121, forward strand.
TTGGCGTATAGCCACTTTGCTCTGTGATGGTCGAGCCTGACCTGGGTATTCAGGACCATATGCAGTGTCAAACGTTGTTGTTGGCACCACTGCAGAAAGTGACAGACAATATTGTGCGTCCAGGGATTCTGGACGTGAGAGTGATCCAGGAGATAGTGAACATGGATCAGGAACTGCACTTGATTTTAGCGTATCTGAGCTCAAGTACAATAGAAGAAGCTGCATATGTAAAAGCACTCTGTTTAGGTTATGTCTGCTCGAACCGGAATAGGACAATCCCAAAATCCACCATTCTGCTACCATACAGCATCTGCAAAGGAACATAAGCTTTGTTATGACCACTGTTTGCTAGACTTACAAAATTGGGGTGGTTCATCTATAGTCTAGGAAGAACAAGAGGAAATAGACGCGCACTTTCATTACCTATAGCATGGTGGACCCCATAGGATGCCATGAAGAAAGGCATAAATATGGAGTAAAGTACAAAAAGCATTTTTGAAGATTTTATTATCGCTTGACAGCTTCCTTTGAACTTCTCGAAGTCTTCCAGTCAGAACAAGTGAACGGTTCTTTACTTCCTCCCATTGGGACTCACTATATTTACTATCTGCTAAACCGGCTTGTTCACTTATTAGCAAAGCCAGTTTTGAGGATAACTCGAACCATGATATGCATCCACATTTTCTACGAATGTCTTCAGACAGTGTCTTGGTAAGTTTCTGAGAATGCTTGCTGTCAAAAACTTGCAGAGCCTGAAGAAAAGGCATAACGACTTCAGCAATCTTACAGAAAATAAGAAAAAGTATTATTTAAGCTGCTTACTTCATTCAATGCATTGAATTGTAAGCCAGAGCTGTGAATGGCCGATTCAAACGAAGTTATCCCGTCTTCAAAGAAAATATTATCATACATTGTAAAGGGAAGAGTCAAATTCCATATATCCCCAAGGGTTTTAGAGCCACATAGTCTCTACACTCGAGACAAATCCATTCCTGATGCCATATCCAGGGCCTCGCTGTTGCGAGAAAACGTTATGGGCATACATAACGATTAAGCGATCCCAACACAAGGTTGATGAAGGTGCGTCCATCTTGCATGTCCTTTGCGATGTTGCCTCAGCGTGAACCGCCGTTGCGTCTAGTCAAAGTGCCACATCAGCATGTATATCCTCCTAAATATATAATTATTAGAAAAAAAAACGGCTCCAAAAATGGCGATTTTGGAATTATGTATACTTACTTTCCGGGCACAAATCTAGAGTAAAATTGGCACTCATCTAGAGTAAAATTGGCACTCTGTTTGTTTTTGGAATATAGACAATTTTTCGTTCCAGCAGCCGTTGCGCATATGCTTGCCTCGCCCTTTACATTTACCGCCGTTGTTTGTAAGCCCCGCAGTGCCTCCACCAAGTCGAGCTCCTTGACATCGGTTGCCCTTTGGGCAAAATACAATTTGAAGAAGTACCAAAGGAATTACACCTGGGGCTAGTCGCTGACCCAGCTTCCTTGACATCGATTGCCCTTTGGGCGAAATACAGTTTGAAGAAGCAGCTCCTTCGGTGAGGGCAAAGAAAAATACTCAGGTATCGAGCTTTTTTAACTCTTACAACCTACTAATCTCTGAAGACTTACTCTATTTTGAAGCGAAGGGCAGCTACGACGGTTTTGTCAGTTGAAAGGATAATTGATTGCTTCATGCCAGTAGCTGGAACCGGAGTTAATTTCCGGCAAACAGGAGAGGCTGTAAGAGAAGAGGGTTTGTTGGCTAGACGTTTCGATGGATTATGAGTTGCGCGATTATGATAAGCTAGATCACAGGATGCAGGGGTCATAAAATCGGGCACTTTTTGTTCTCAGGAAATTTTCATTTTTAGGGCCTTTCTACTCCGAGAACGTCATGCACAAAGCTGATTATAGCACACTCCGACAGTATACCATGGCCTTTGCAAGAACCGATCCCATTCTGGGGAACAAGAAAACCAACGACTGGCCACCGAATTCTTCTACGGTATGTTAATTACAGAGTCATCCGTCTTTCTGTGCAACAATCTTTGTTCCTTGCTTTTTCTCTTCTATACCATCTGTGTTTTCTACAACTGGGATCTGCTAGATGTGGCAAGTAATTATTTAAATGAAGTGCATTAAAAAGCTTCCAAGGAGATCTGCAGAAGAGCTATAGACATGAGCTTGACTGACCAGCAGTATATAAAGGCTAACATGGATCAATTGTAATATTTTGGGACAATCTCTTTGCCCCTTTCGGACATGATGGGTCAATTGCAACGCATTTCCATTTTTACCCATCAGTCGTTAGGGATTCAGGAAGAAGAAACCGCTCGAACCCTAGCTTTTGGTTCTTATAAGCTATGGATTGATTATCTTTTTAGCTATGGATTGGTTGCATGCAATTCAATTAGTTCTAGTTTTCATCTCTAGAATTCTGAGTTGATTTTCAATAGCGTGAACCAGATGCTATATTAACATGACATATCTTTTTCATATCGTCATCCTCTCGATTGATGCCATACGGGCATCTTACTGCGAGACATTTGAGGTATAAGATACATGTATGATGTATGCAGATGCATGTTTTAACATTATTATTTATAGTATCTCAATCAGCTCGTTGGACACACAATATCATGTGTCAGATAAGCTTTCTACATAGGAACAGTTATTTCAAGCTCTCTCCGGTTTTACATTTCTGTGTTTGCAACTCCAACGCTGCAGAATTTTTGCAAGATTTTGACCCGCGTGGTTTTTCTCCAGTAACGGCTTCAACAAGATAGATGCAGGGTTCTTTGTCTGTTGTTCACGCGTAAATCATGCACAATACTGATCATTGCTTTTATTTAACTAAATGATGCTACAATATTGCTTAGTCTGCTATGTATTCTGCATTACAGGGGCAGAAGGATGCAACAGATGTAGACCCATACTGTTCTAGTGAAATAGACTTCTTTCTATTGTATAAATTTTGAATTGCTAAGCCTGCTCACGCCTTTGGTTTATGCCATGCAGATATAGGAATCATTTATGTGACACCATATGAATGTATCTTGATAAATCATGAAATCACTTTATCGTTGGGAATTCCTCCTTTGCTAACAACTTCTACTTTATTATCTCATTTTTAGACGTCCTTGCTCCTAAGTTGTGGCATAGGCACTAGTTTGGATCTACTTCGGATGCCTAGAAAGCTCGATCATGATAATACATGGGAGGAAGGACTACCATTTGTCCATTGTGCACAAGCAACAATGCAAAATGAAATAAACTTTCATGTTTTAATTCCGTCAACCATTGCAAGCAGCTTTGAAAAATCTAATATCTATTGTTGTATTGTGGAATGTAGTCATCGCCTCATGTTACTAAATTTGCAGTTTACATGTATTCAAGAATAAAATATAGTTCAAGATCTCATAATCATCTTCCTCAGCAATTGTGTTGTCGTGAATTCCATTCCTAGTACGTAATGCTAATTGCCCTGGGATTCCTGTAAATTTTAGCATGTTTTAGGAGGTGTAATTTGACCTCCACTAGTTTTTTCGTACAGATTATACCATTATTTTTATCACCACCAGCCAAGATTTATACAGTCCAGATTTCAAACAGAGTATAATAGATCGTCAAATATACAAGATTACAGAACAAAAGAACTCGAGTTCAACAAAACTCCAAGTTTTAGAATTCCACATTATACAACTCAACAAAAATTGCTCTGCTATGCAGCTGGAGGTAATTAAACCAGCGAACAGAAAGCCACAAAAAATTGCTCTGCTATGCGCACAGAGAGCCACAAAAATTGCTCTGCTATTCGGCCCCAACATGTACAAGAAACGGCCTCCTTCAAGGAACGGCTGCCGTTTTCATGCTATCTGATGGGCCTTTCATGCTGTTTCATACTACCTGATGCCCCAGCCTGCACAGAAGAATCAATACTAACCCCTGGCTACCTGATTCATGAAAATGGCCGCGAGAAACCCTTGAAAAAACCGTAGATCTCCAAAGAAGCCCTTGAAAGAACCGTAGATCTCCAGAGAATCCAAAGATCTTGAAAAAAATCCAAAGAACCTTGGGGTTTTGCACCCACAGAGATCAGGAGAGCGCCATAACCGAAGAACAGGGGATCAAGCATAACCTAAGAAGCTCGAAGAAAGATTCAAGCCCAGACCACCACGATTCTGCCCTAACGTGCCCAGCGCCTAGATTAGCACAAAAATACATGATAGAACCTTCCGGAAGAGGTCGAAATGAAAATATGTGAAGATCTAACACTCAAGCTCCAAAAAATCCATTCAAGCTCCGCCGCTCGTGCGCCGCCTCGGCTGGCGGCGCCGCCCGGAAATTTTCCGGCGGAATTCCCTCCGCCTGAAGTTTATCTAGTACATAAACGACTCCAATTTGGAAACTTGATTTAAAGCCAAAATTGCCAATTGCCGTAAATATTCATTTATTTCATTATTCTCTATTTTCATGTCTTTATGGCGTTATGTTGTATCTGAAATTATGGGCCGTCCATCCATAGAATATTCTCAGTCTTATTCCTGGTCAACGACCAGGAGTGCACAATTGATTAAAAAAAGCTGTCAAAACCAATGGTGCACATCGGCCCCATGGTACGACGGAAAAATTAAGTAAAAAACAAAAAATTCCTTCCATACTCGCATATCCTTCTCTTCACTACATCCGTTACAGTTCTGCCAGGAAAGGTTCGAAAGCTCCAAACAAATTCTTCCGATCTAGCCCTGCAAACGATGGCCCTGCATGCCCTGCTCCAATCTGCCCTGCTCAGATCTGCTCTGGTCTGCAAGCGATGGCGATGCATCAGCCATTCTGCACGCTAAAGAACAAGGACGAAGATAAAGTGTGGGGATGAGGATCACCGCCTCCTTTGAATTGGGCTTTAGATACCTTGATGAGAGATAGAAAATAGGCAGGAGCGGCCATTTGCACCGCAGAAATAAAGAAAACTCAAACAGAATCGGATCTCAATAGAAGCCAGATGTAGCGTTACCTTCGCCCTATCCTATTTGCTTCCGGAATCTATCTGCTCATAATGTATTCCAGGGAGCCGACTTCAATCCGAACACATTTCAAGCATTCCACATTGGAAATGCGCTCCTCCTCTGCCTAAAAATAGACAGCAGCGTGGAAACTTATCCACGCCCTGGAAATCAGGCTACAAAAAATCACATGCACATCAAGAATAGAAAAAAAACACCCACATCACATCGAAATAGAAAATTGACCTCTAAACAAAAATAAGCTGCTCGAACTTGCTAAATTATACGGTTTCCCATACTATACAGCGCCGAAATCATAGTCCCAACCACTGCAACAAACACCTCCCACAATACGAAACTAAATAAGGGCACACACTCATTTATAAAACACAAACAACTCCAATTTGAGAACTTGATTTAAGCCCAAAATTAGACTTGCTATAATTGCCTTAAAATTACATGTACATAACGCTATAGGTGGATCGCTATGGTGTGCATAACGCTCCGCCCTGAAGACACTATTGAAAAACCTGAGGGCCATGGCCAAAATGGCGAAGATGTGCACATCTATAAAAACAAGTTCCTTTGGTGATCGCTCAGCTCAGATATTTCAGTTTTCAATTAAAGAAGTAAACCTCTTCAATTGCACGCTCGCAATATTGATATCTAAGATGAAATATTGCTTCATGTTTGATAACTACTAACCATTGCAACTGCTGCATAAGGCGTCGGCTCCGCCGGCGCTAAATTCTTGTGTGTGTGTGTGTGTGTGTGTGTGTGTGTGTGTGTGTGTGTGTGTGTGTGTATATATTTGATCTATTTAAGGGTGAGGTTCCACTACGTTGGGAATTTTTTATTATTTTTCTTTGTTGTGATGGCATTAAAGTCGCGTAAAAGAAATGACGAATCAAAGGCATGGCAATTGGCTGTCATATAGATATTGCCACGTAGCAAAATTTCATAAGGAAGGAATGCAAGAGGAAAAGATATTTCAACGTAAAAAGAACTAATTGCAGGAATTGGTTTGGGGGGCTATTTATTTGCCTCTGGAATAAGATTTATTTGGGCTTACTTTGTAAGATTATTTGGACTTACTTTACTAGCACTAGAAGGATTGCATCCTCGCATAAAAGGTGTATTTTAGTATCTCACGTTCAATTAGTGGTAATAAATCTAAGTCTATCTAAGTCTAAACGCAGCATGTGAACCAGCTAGCTTCCATCCTATCTACGACCACAAGAACGCAGCATGTCAAGCTAGCTTCCATCCAATTTACGACCACAACTAGTGAAGCCAATACCTGCTTGACTCCAAAGTATGTTGCTTTCTCCATTTGTTTTCAAGCCAAAACATGTTTGACTCCAGAATATTAAGCACACATAAATTGCAATGTCTTTTTAGATTAATCTTTTTATAGGCTTTTTTGAGTGAGGAAATAAGAATATGCCAAAGATATACCAAATCGAAGGTTTCAATTGGCCTCTAGTACAAACAATGCAGGGAAATGTCTTCAAGGGTTTATTTAGTAAATATAAGGCATTATCTTCTATGGATCAGGCCAAGGAAGGATGATTGCATGAATATGCAACTTCAGCAGATCAGGTATGATGGAAAGTTTAGTGGAATGCTAGGTT
>JAANSK020256208.1:0-12758 GCA_011763485.2 Isoetes engelmannii
ATTCTACTCCTTATGTTGCTATCTTGCTGCCACAGATAGTCTTTTGCAATGATGCTTTCTTCTTCAAGATCTTTGCACATGTGGACATCATTTTATTCCAGGATTTTGAAGGCTTTTGTAATACTACTAGCAAATTTGTCTACGCTTTGTGAAATTCAACACTGCTAACACAAGCCAATGTCTTTATGACATTAATTTCCCTTGGATATTCTGACAAGAGGCGTTACATCTACACCAAGTTTTGATCTCTCTAGCATCTATGTGTAGCATATAATATGATATCCGCAAAATCATTTTCAAAATGATTTTCTATATTCTTGAATCATTCTTCAATTTGTAAGCATCTTGCGCCACTTTTTCCTTAGTTAATAATCGACAATGTCCATTCAAATTCAACTTAAGGTGGCTAACATTAACAATGTTATATTGGAAATTATCTCATTCTCTATATTGACATTACAACTATCCGTAGGGATTTCCTATGAGCATCCATACCTACACCACAACTAAGAATTGCATAGAACTACAATGCCCAACGTGTATGCACTTGCTTACTGTATATAATGATAGTTTGGTACCCTACACCACAACTAAGAATTGCATAGAACTACAATGCCCAACGTGTATGCACTTGCTTACTGTATATAATGATAGTTTGGTACCTGTTTCGAACCTAACATGTTCCAAACCCAACATGGTCATCCCTTCCTTCTTGAAATGACATTCTTGAAATGAATGTGTGCCACATGGCTGTATATTACTGGTGGATAAGTGAGAATCTTCCTATTCTAATCTTAACCCAACTTTATGTGCGAAATAGATGACCATTTATCAAGTTAAATGCCTAATCGACCTTACTAAACTCTTCTTGTTTGTGAAGCAACTATAATTTTTTTTTTTTTTTTTAGGGACTTTCGTTACATCCGGGCCCCAATGGGCATGCTATTCCTCTTGTACAAGTCCCATAGGCCAATTGGCCTCCGTGGACGATAAAAATGTTATCTTACCTTATCTTATCTTATTGCATTGCATCAGCCACAACCTTTGGCGTGCCTTTTTGCTAGTTCTTTTTATTTTTCTGAACTTACAATGGTTTGCCATGCAATAAATCCTCTATTTTTAGCACGTTTTGCACAAACTAGGGTTTGGAACATTAAATCCCTCTGAGGCTATCCACGTTGCCGCCAATGTAAGATTTTTGTGCAGGTGGAGAGGTTTGGTGTCGTTAGATTCGATCGAGGGTCACAGAAATTCAAAGAAATTCCATCGTGTTTGGGTAGGAAGTTATGCGTTGCGGAGGGTAAGCCTGATCGATGATCTTGTTTCTTTGCCGCATTATTCATTTTTTCATGCCATATTTTCGCTCCAAGGTTCCCTGATTTCATGCTCGTGGATTGCTTTCTAGAATCTGTTGGTCGGTTCATTCCTGGTCTTGCAAGTTTGCCCTTTCGGATTTTCCTCCGCAATTTGATTATCCCCTCCTTCAGGCAATTAGGGTTAAATTGTTGTGACCTCTGGCTTGGGGAATCGGCTCATACAGGTGTAGTTGCTGAGGTTTTGTATCGGGTCTGTAAGTCCAGGTTTAAGCATGAATGCCAGCAGATGAATCAAACTCGATGGCATTTGAGATGCAGACAGGCATCGTTTACATGCATTTGCTGTCCGGGTGCTGTCCACATGCATTTGCTGTCCCGCTGCTTATTTCGTACCCGCTGTGTTCTTCAGGCCGTTTGCAAGCTGGATAGCCAGACGAACCAAAGTACTCTTTATGCCAAAGCCTATCGAACTGGTAAGTCGAACTCTCTTTCAGCAGTTAGTTGGCACGTTAAGTAAGTTAAGTAAGTGGACTGAAACACCTTTAGATTCAAATTCCTGAGATCCCTTGAAATGCAGAGATTTGAAACTATTACGTGTTCTTCAGCTCTGAGCTCTCATCTGAGTTCTTTGTTTCTATTTGTAGCAATAAGATCCATTTCATGCCATGTGTAAAATTATAACTACCAGGTGGGTTATTGTCGTTTCTAGACACAATAAGATTACGAGCATTGAAACTGTTAGTTGAATGATGGAAACCTTTTCCATTTTGACCCTTCGGTGGTAATTATCTGCAATTGTTTTTCCTAAATCAGAGCTTTACAAGCTTAATATTTGTTTTCTTAGAAGCTTAATTACCACTTGAAACTAGGTTATTCATTGTCATCTTCTAGTTTTTGGCACATTAAACCAGAATGACATTACTACGTGACATGGATTAGTGTGTCCAAAGTTTAAGTAATTGAATATGGATTAATCCAGAGACATTCTTGCGTTTTGCAGCAGAGCTTTGGCATTGCCATGCCATGTAAAGTTAACAAAGATGATAGTTTGACGAACTTTGAGGTCATTCAAAATTGTTTAAGACTGTTTCAAGTGATGCCAAAATCGCAGGTGTAAATTTGGTGAGGTTTGAAAGGATCGTTCTCCATGTACAGAAGTCTGATTTCTGCAATTCAAAGTCCAAAATTTATCAGTGCAGAGTCTGGTTTTCAAGTCGATCGGAATCACTCAATTCCGGTGAGTATAAATTAAAATATTGCATTCTGAATGCAAGCACTTATTTCTGGACTTTTGTCTTTCTTCTGCTATAATCCTTTGTATGAAGCTGATTCCCGGAGCCTAGCCATGATCTCTCTTCAAGGTCGTGATTGACCTGAGTATCTTTTCACAATGCCAGGTGCACATGAGGTTTTATACTCTGGTCCTGTTTATGGGGCCAGATAAGCTTGACAAAAAAGTGGAGTCTTATCTATTGATAGCAAGAACGTAACCAGCAAGAAGGATTTCTGTTGGCAAGTCTCTGATTGGGCCAATTAGAATGATTCGTTTTTGCTAGATGCCTCTGGTCTTTATTGAAATATACTATGAAAAGGTATGGCAAGCTACGAATTTGGAGCTGTCCTAGGTCTGCTATGCCTGTAAAAGCCTTGCACGGTGCCTCAGAAATGGTTACTTGATGCCTATGACAGTTTTAGGTTGTTATATTGCATTGAGGCTACAAACAAAGCTTGGAGGTTTTATACAGCATGTCTTTTTGCAAGCCTATAGCCATTGAAGAAGAAACGTCCTGTAGACAAGGGGAAAGAATTGCTAACCGTCTTCAAGCTAGATAATTTATTGCCTGGGTTCAAAATAGGTACTTTATAAGTTTGTGATATTTGTGATGTTCTTGGATGACTGTAAGCCATGACATGCATCCTGCTGCAGAGATCCTAGAGCAATTTATTTCAATTTGAATCCATGGAAGACTGAGATATTGGAGCTTCAGCAAGACCCTTGGCTATGGTGATTATCTTTTTGTGAAGGTCGGATGTTTTTAGATTCTAGTCCCAAGTAAAGCTTTTCTGCATAATAATCCTGCTCCTTATTTTTTTGGCCTGGCTAATTTCCTTTTTCTTTCAAATTAGAAGCATATTAAAAACAAGCAAAGCTCCTTTCATGGATGCCCTCATGCTCATTATGTTTTGCCATTTCCGATGAGATCTGTTTCATGTATGGCCGACAGCCCAGCATTTTCTAGTTCTACATTTGATCTAGAAGACGGATTGCAACTTTGCTCCAGAAATAATTCTCATTCTATTGGGTTTGGAGGATACCGAGCAGATGTCAAGTAGAAGTTCATCGTTCCAAAGCTCAAAAACCTTGAATCGCTTCAAGGAGAGGTTTGAAGCATTTCAAATGAATAGAAATGGTAAGATATTAAATTCTCTGACATCCCATCCACAGGTATCTCTATTATTAATGGTTATGTAATGTATGTTTTCTCTGCAATGATATTATAAAATGCAAGATGAGGGTCAACTCTTTCAAATATCCTACTCAAGACCTACTGTGCATGGTGTTTACAGCAGGATTGCATGGCACTTCTGTTACTGTTCAATTCATTCAGTTCAAACTAAGACCATATTTGTGCAATACTGTCACACCCCACAATATTGTGTAGGGAGGTGCTGTCGCACATCAAAGTACATGTGTGCTGCTGCATTTTAATCTGTTTGATAGTTATGGTATATGCCTTGACACATACAGCATTCAGCATTATTTCCCATGGCACTGCATATCTACTTATGCAGATAATAAGCTCTTACGACCAGTTGGGACCTTGCAATTGTTTGCAATGCAGATAACGTTCTGCTACCACTGGTTCTAAATTAGGGACATTTATTAGAAAGCAATTCATATCTGTCCACGAGCAATGTATTTTCACTAAGCCCCAGGTAAAGTATGGAGTTATGCACCAGCGACTAGCTCAAGTAATAACACTACTAGGAATACCATTAGGTTAGGTAAGTCTAAGATAAGTTCCATCTTCACCTCTACAAACTACGCCAAAGAATTTCTTCTCTTCTCTAAGAAATGTTTGCAAGCGTCTCTTCACATTGTTACATTGCTGCAGATGCCCACGTGAACAACTACTATTCAGGATTACAGCAGGTGCAGAGGATATAAGAGGAAGATACTGGAGACTTATAAGAGCGATACATTGCCATTGCATGGATGATCGCATGCATGTGCAGGTACATTTTTTGTGCTGCTACGTATCAAGATTTTAGAATTTTATATCAATTTAGGCTTTTTGCTATTGTTGTAGGTATGTTGTAGCAGGCATTGGAATATTGTATAGAAAATATTTACAAGAGTACGACCACTATTCTTGTGGCAATGAGCATCCTGCATGGTTTTAGGCAGGAGCTTTCGCACAACCATTTGTGTCCCAAGGAAATGAACCAGTGGATATACTTTAGTTTATTTCTCTCTTCTTTGGCATTTAAACCATTTTGTGTTCAATTTGTATACCAAATGATGCTGCTTCTCTAACATCTAGAATTTTCAGTAGTAGATGGAGTTTAATAAGTTGAACTATATGGCCCTAGTAGATTATTAAGACCCACTCATGGTATGGGGAATGCTCTATTTTTGGGCCCGAGCGAACACCAATCGATTGTATTGGCCCATTTTCTGATGTTTGTACCTCCAGCGACGATCTATTTCTGTTTACAGCTTCAACATCCATGCCCAGTACATCTTGCCAAATGTTCAATGATCCTTAAATGTTCGATGTTCTCTACGGCTAGCAAATGCAGACTTTCCTAGACAAACAATGAGCACACTCTTTTTCTTTCTTTATTTTTAGAGTTGCTCTGACAAGGCATGGGATTGCAGGAAAAGAAAGATGGGTTTGTTATACCTTGGTTTTGCTACAAATTATATTACTACAGGTTTGTGTTGCTTTTTGCATTAGGAATATATAGGCATCCATCCATGAGGAGAGCAGAATATGGCTTTTGTTGTCTCAAAACTATGCAAGTCATATAAAGCACATTGGCATAAATCAAAGCTCTTTGATGATCTTCCACATACTCCAATGTTGAACTGGACTCGTGCAAAAATGAGGAGATGTGTTCTTCTTTTCTTAGGTCCTTCAGGCAAAGTGCCTCGCATTAGGGCTATTTGACAAATAACATCCCCAAAAAAGCTCCTATGAGTCATTGAGTTTTGCTGGAAGTTGATAATGCAGGTTGCTCAATCTTCTGCCTTAATGCATTACTCAATCTTCTGCTTGATGCATTACTGGTTGCTGTTTTTGTTTAGCCCAAAACATTTTTGTCCATTATAGCCTATCGATATGTCACCAAATTGTCAGCTACAGCAAAAGTAAAAAGGGAACAAACTACCATGCCCAAATATCGTTTTATTCGAACTGCCGGATTTATGTTGACCTATAAGTCAATAAAACAATCGTAGAATAGCGTATTATGATCTAAATGGCTAGTTCATGATCAAGGCCGATTTGACCTTTCCATTAAAATAAAATGCTGCCTATATGTTAATGAAACAGTCGACGACAAAATACTGTGGTCTAAAAATGGCTAGTCCGTGACCAGTAAATAATTAAGCCTTTAGGAGAGATTTAAAACTCACCCTTTGATCTACAATAGTGTGGAAAAATTGTGATCTTGCATGGTTATATAAGTCAAGATAAAACCTTCGTAAATTACATCGAGATATATACTAGTGGGAGGCTAACCATGGGACATGGTAACCTTAAAATTTAAATAATTTATAAAGGTTTAAATGACCACGCATATTAAGTAGTGGTTACATTTGGTTTTGATTCGAAAGAAACAACAAACACAAATCATTCAAGTAACAAAAATTCCCACGTAACTAGATACGTAACTTGGTATCATGGCAGAGACATGGAATCACAACAAATTTGGTTGTGGGTTCTTGAAACAGACCCATCTAGATCTAAGCTCCTATAAATTCTTACATCACGGCAGAATCTAGGCACTCAACATGCTTGCAAGGCACTGCTTTAGATTCTATCTTCGTTGCTTTAGATTCTATCTTCGTTCAAAGAAATCTAAGATGGGTAGACCAAAGGGTTCCAAGAACATGACCAAGGCAGGATGGGGCTCTGGTACTAATGTGAAGCTTGTTCTTAACAAGGCTGGAAATGCATCTGCAAAAGAGACAAAGTGCATGGTACTAATGTGAAGCCTATTCTTAAGAAGGCTGGAAATGCATCCGCAAAAGAGACAAAATGCATCTGTACTTTCCTCTACAATACAGACAAAATGCATCTGCGTAATAGGTTCTAGGGGAAAGGATTTACCTCACATCAACCTCTCTTCAAATACGGTAATTTGTCCTAGTTCTAGATTTTCTGCTATGAAAATGATAGCAAAATTTAAAGGCCACCTGGAGGATGCAATGTAGTTACAATTGAAAGGAAACATGATACATCCGAAAGTGAGGCTTCAATGCCAATCAAAAAGTGAGGCTTCATTGTCAACTTCCTTGACCTTATGTCAATGGGCACAAGCAATGGTACATCCGATGAGGTATCCGACCTTGCTTGTACTTTATCCCATTTGCTACATAGAAATATGTGACAGTTTTGTGCAGAGTTATTTGGTAAAAGTAAACTTGTAGACGTGCATATATAGCTCCATTTTATTTGTGGAGCATGGATATATTGGCTTGGTTGTTGGGAATAGCTTTTTGCAATTACTCTATAAAAGATAACATTTTTGTGAATTTATGTAAACAGATTGTAACAACATATTAAGGTCTTGGAGCAATAAGGTGGAAGCACCAAGCTGGTTTCTTATTTCTCTCTTGCTTACTTCTACCTAGATTTGCTAGCTCAAGGCTGGCATGTGTTTGTGCTATGGGTCGTGTGTAATTTTTTGTTTCCCTATTAAGTGATATTTTGGCTGGATGCAATCAGTTCCGGGCATTCTTCAGGCTTGAACCTTAGGGCTTAGGTTTGTTTGGTGGTTTCTTCGTCCACTTAGTAAACTGGTGGAGATTGCTTCTTGGACAACTTTTCTTGATATAAGTGATTCCCTGGATAGACCAGAAAGGCTGGATTTATGTTCATATGGAAGAGAGGAACAAGGTGGATAATGTATAGGAGAATCATGAAATAGTGAATGGCATGCATGCTGCTGGCCTTTATTGAGATTCGGGATGTGCCACATCGCGATAAGAAGCGTGTTCTTCTTTGATGGTTGGTTCATCCTTTCTTTGTTGTTTTCTTTGATGGTAAACTTGCATCTTATGTGAAACAGGATGCGATCGCATATTCAGACAACAGGTAAGATTTACCTAATCTCGTAGTAGGCCATTCAGTCTATGGCTACAAAGACTTTCGGATCAAAACATTACCTAAAATAATCTTTGACATCAGAAGCTGCTTGCTCGTAGTTTACGAAATACAAATTTATAGGGATCATGGGTAGACGTGAAGTTGCCATACCCTACTCGAGTTCCAAACCCCAGAGATGTGCAGTTATTAAGGTAGATGTGAAGTTGCTATACCCTACTCGACTTCCAAATCCTAGAGAAGATGTGCAGTTATTACCAATGGCTAAGTGGTAAATGGCCAAGTGGTAAATAAATACGTGTGATGAAGAGCATTGTGGCTGAAGGATAAATATTCATTTAGTTTTGATCCCAATGTTGTCGACCAATTGTAGTAGAACCATATGCATGCAAAAATTTTGCATTGCATATTTTATGTGCTTCAACAAATTAACTTCTATATCACTATATTAGACTACCTTTACCTTTCCAAAACGCATTTTATAAGGCCTCTCCCTTATGGTATTAGTAGTAGTAGTTAGATTATTGTTTTTTCTAGACGAGTTTATTCGATGCTTATTTAACGTATTTTTCCTCTATTGTTATTGCCTCATCTGTGGAATCCTTCAATGTGCATAAATAGAGTTCATCAAGCACACTATCTTCGAAAATAGTAGCTGCTCAATGTGTGGTTAAGCATGTTAATCTAAACAGATGATAAAGACAGGGAGAAACTTGGAATTGCATCGGCAGACCGATCAAGCTGCAAGCTCAAACTACAGTGTACAACCATATTCAATTCTAGAAAACACCACCTACACTAAACCTTCCAATTTGCTATGCAAAGTAATCAAACGTGCTTTTGACTAGTTTATTTATTTTTATTTATTTTATTAGCAGGCTTGCCTAACCTGAGATGCCCCATTTCCTTGAACTCTAGCCTATCCACCTGGAATGCCACATCAGCCAAAATTAATACTGACCATTGACCTTAGAATTTTTTTGTATCGTAGAGCCGAGAAAATTAGAAAGTCCCTTGAATTTGCTGCACGGGCTTTCCTACTCCTCAATCTGCTCTCTCAATTCTTGTTCCGGTGGAGGCACCATTCTACTCTCTATTTTGCATCAGATTGCTGCCTAATTCTTACAGAAATCTTTTTGTTCCTTTCTTGTTTTTGTTCGATTTTGCTCTACATCTTTCAATTCTTCAAAAATCGGCCCTGCCCAGCTGTTTAGACATCAATCCGCCTTCATTTTGACGCTTCTTGCATTTGGCTTATTGGTAACGAATTCTGATGATGGCAATCTGGGTATCCAGTTTAGAACACCATAATGAGCTCCGGAACAGATGAGATGTCAATTTCTCAGGAAGATGCTCTTCAGCGTTTGAACCAAAGGCTTGAGAAACACAAGTTGGGCCTGAAAATGGATCACGAAGTAGCAGTTGAAAACGACATGAGTGCTCCCAATCTAGTAAATTTTCTTTTGATGCTCTATCTGAGTTGCAAAATTTGCTTTGTAAGATTGCTTCAAAAGCTCAGATTGTCCTTGATAGATGCAAAGCAGCATTGGAAGAAGTATCTGGCAACCCTTTGAAGGATATGCTTGAGGAGTTAGATAATGGGTCTATTTATATAAGCTTTTATGCTTCTCTTCTAAAACAATGCAGTACCCTAGAAGCCTTGAAAGAAGGAAGAAGAGTTCATGAGCACATTGTAAGAAGCCGGCATGAGCAAGATATCATTCTGTGGAATTTACTTATACAGATGTATGGCAAGTGTGGATCTTTGAAAGATGCTTGGGGTGTGTATGATAAAATGAAGTTGAAAAACTGTATTCACAGGGAATATAATGATTGCTATATGTTCTATGTGTGGTGATTTGCAGGGTGCTAGGAGGATTTTTGATACCATGCTAGAGAGGAACATAATAACATGGACAACCATAATTGGAGTTTATTTACAGTCTAGCAATTTGCAGGATGATAGAAGTGTATTAGATAAAATGCCTTAACGCAATGCAGGTTCTTGGAATGCCACAATTGCCACACAATACCAGTGGGGTTTCTTGGAACATAGCATTTGAACTGTTTGAAAATATGATTTCAGCAGGTGTGGTTCCTGATGAGACCACATTCAAAAGCATGCTGGACTCATGTGCAAGTCAAGCTGCCCCAGATGAAGGCCAACACATACATAATAAGATCGTACACTTCAGATTGGAATCAAATATTGTAGTTGGCACTGCCCTTGTTAACATGTATGGCAAGTGCAGAAAGTTAGAGGATGCAATAAGAGCTTTTAAGAATATGGAGCATTGGGCTGTAGTGTGTTGGACTGCTATGATAGAAGCCTTTTCACAGTGTGGGATCCAGAAGGTGCACAAAGGGTTTTCAGACAGATGCCAGAGCAGAATGTCATTCCCTGGAAGGCCATGATTTCAGCATATGCACAGCTTGGAAATTTTGAGGCTGCATAGACAACATCTAATGAAATCCCTCAGGAATGCAACCTCGTAGAATAGCATGATAGCATCATATATATGCACAGTTTGGTAGAGTCGAGGATGCGCAGAAAACATCTGATGAAATGCCTGAGAAGAATGTAGTCTCTTGGAACATCTTAGTCATGGTGCATGCGAACACGACAATGTACAACATGCTTGGGCAGCATTTGATGCCACACCTCTTCGGAATGTTGTTTCTTCCAAATGTTGTTTCATGGAATACCATGATTATTGGATATGGGCAATATGGGCCTCTCAAGGAAGCTCCTCAACTATTTCAACACCTGCAAGGTATAGTACCAAATGATGTGACATATATGAGCATTATTGATGCCCGTGCTAATGGAGCAGCACTAATTATGGGAAAGGAAATACATAAGTATCTTGAAACTATTGGATAATTGATCAAAATGTTGTTGTTGGTTCTGCACTTGTAAATATGTATGGAAAATGTGGCAGCTTAGAAGATGCATGAAGAATGTTTGATGGCATGTCCCACAGAACTGGTGTCTCATGGAATGCCATGATTGGTGTATACTCTCAGTATGGATATGGAGAGGAGACAGTGCAGTGCTTTCACCAGATGAGGCAAGAAGGCATGGTACCATATAATGTCACAATGGTCAACCTCCTAAGTGCTTGCAGCCATGCATGCTTGGTAGATGAGGGTTTTCAACATTTCACGTGTGTTAGTAGGGTTCATGGTGTTGCATTAACCTTGCCAAATCACGGTTGTATGATTGACCTCCTTGGAAGAGTAGGAAAGCTTTAACTGTATGGCGCTTCAGGCTAATGGCGTCACATGGATGGGTTTGCTTGGTGCCTACAAAAGTTTTCATGATGTAGAAGCTTACAAATTCGTGATTGTCTCAACAAATGTATAACTGAATGAAAATCCATGGGCGACCTGTTCCTGGCAAGCCAGTACTGCCATAGTTCAGGTCAAACTCAACAAGCTTCCTCCGGTATGTTGTTGCCCCAAAATTCATTGATATGGTAGTTTGTTTATTGCTTTGTTACCACAGAAGTTGGCTATTAATTTGTAAAGGCACTGTACAGACTGTAGACAGAGGCTAGATCATCTAGATTTGGTTGTTGGCATACCCTTTGCAAACCCATGTAGTTATGAATTATTGAGAATGATTGTGCTAGTGGGGATATAGATAGCAACCTATTCTAACACGACGTGGACTTAGTAGACCATCTCAGCTAAAAAATTGACTGTTTATTTGTCAAGACACTGTAGAGACTATCTAGGCAATCTATTCTAAATAGCGTATAGAGTTAACAGATCAGCTGTTAATTTGTCAAGACACTGTAGAGACTTTGGACAGAAGAAACCTAGTCTAACAGCATATCGAGTTAAAATAGATTATCTAAACTTGGTTTCAGTCTTTGCAGACATGGATGCCTCCATTTTTACAGTCATTAGAGTCGTTGCATATTTGTTCTGCTGGTTGTACATGTATTTCAGATTTTGGTGCTCTAAACAAAGAATAGGCATCTATTTCTAGTGCACACTATGTAATCATCCTCTCTTTGAACTTATAGGTATGGAGTTTATGCCAGCTGCGTTTTCAAGGCAAATATAGAAAAACGCTTTCGAGATGAGATATTGTTCTCCAAATAGTTTCTTTGTGCATGTTGATTTATGGTTTTTCTAGACATGGAAGTGTGGGCATAGTCCCATCTTTTTCATGAAATGAAACGTGGATAATTTTTAAAGAGATGCCTTTTGGAGGCTGTCCACCTGAAGCTATAACTTATGACATCCTGATACATGGATGCAAAGCAGAGAGGTTATTGGTCTTGCAAATATTCTCTATTACGTGTTGTTTTTTATTTGGATTTCAAAGAAGAAATATCTTAGATGCACTTCATTCTTTTTTCTTGGCATGTCCGGAAGAAGAAATGTGGATATTAGATTGGTCAGAACTAGAGAAATTATGGGATCCAAAGTACTGGATAGTCAGGTCATCCCTGGGAAATCGTCATTTATCCTTTGGCTAGGGCAGACAAAATTAGGGGTACCGTTCAGTCAAACCATTATTTGCTCCCGTTGACTGAGATTAGAGGTAACTGTTACGTCCTTTGTTCTGCTTTGTTATTTTCTGCATACAATTGGTTCATGCAGGTGCTTTATTCTGCGTGGTTCCTATAGACTCTTTGACGTGCCCTTCCTGCACCCGTAGAACTCAAGCAGAAACTATGTTGGTTATAACAATTGGCTCTCACGTGGATACAACTTTGACCCATTGTTGCTCTGATTTTTGGAAGCCACGTACAAAGGCAAATATGATAATGACATATAATCCCAAAGCGAGCAATTGACAAGTTCATCTTATAAAAGGACCCAACTTAACCTAAGGATTTTTCATTCAATTCAATAAAAGCCAAATTCAATTCAATTCAATTTTTATGTGTACATATATAAAGCAGTATCCCTTTTTTTTTGTGTGTTCTTTCCATATAGATAAAATGTGTGTTCAATACGAGGTTGCTAATTCAACACCAGATCGAGCTACCAAATGCATGAATTTTTTTTTTTTTTTTTTGAAGAACTTAATCTCAATATATTAAAAGAATGGCAATGATACAAAGTAAGTGGAGAGGAAAGCAAACTG
>JAANSK020256219.1:0-12758 GCA_011763485.2 Isoetes engelmannii
TTTAATGTACTACAAGTTGGGTGCCAGCTACATTTATCATTGAGCAGCTGTTAAATTGCATATTTTGTGCAGCAACATGGAGGTAACCATTGTCAAAATGGAAGACACATTTAATTTCCTCCATGTCTCCATCTTATTCACTACGCATATGATTCTTATCTCTTTGGGAAGATACGACGTGCAACTCAAGTACTTCATATGTTGTAGATATCTTCTCCACTCAAAAAACATAAGGGTGTCTGAAGCCACAACTCTTTTGCTACACTATACATACAATTTTTTCCTCTCTCTGCTAAGACATTCTCCTCGATTATCTCAATTTCAGAGGTCTGCTCCATGGGGCAATGATGCAACCCCTTCAAGATGATGAGTTCGGGTCTTACAAGATAATCTTGATCTATGGACCCCAACAGTTTTGATGCAGGAAGAAGAATCAGAGGGTTTTAAAATTTAGAGGGTTTTAAAATGTGATACATCGGTGCTCTATTACAGGTGAATAGCTTGCTACAGGAAGGTGAATAGCTTGCTACAGAAGCACTGAGCCAGGCAATTTCTCAGAGCATGGAAGAACCAATTCAAAATCTTAGAGTGTATTACTGTGATTCTTGACAGCTGCATATCTAGAAACCTTGAATTCTAGCACAGTTGTGATGTGGGTGGTGCTTTTTCGGGATTAAAACAAAAAAAATACCAAGATTTCCAACACGTCAAATATAGTGTTCTTCTTTCTTTTTTTTTTTTTTTTTTTTTTTTTTTTTAAGGTGCATTCTTTGGACTTATTGAAGAGTCGCAGTTCCAGAGTGCAGAGCATAAATGATTTTGTTTGCTTCTATGATTGGGTATAGTGCCAGGTAAATTGGCATTATGAAAATTCTGTCAACATTGTTGATGCTATAGTAGTGCAGACAATGAAGATTTGATTGTTGTTAGCAAGTAAACACTTATTTGCATGTTGATTGTAACCTATGTATGGCCACGATGAAATCTAAAAGTACTACATCCACATGGAATAAATTTGTTTGTGGAATTTCATTAGATAAAATGAATTGAAATGTTGAACATAGAACATAAGTTAATTTTAGTGTTCAGTGTGGAATAAATTTGTTAGTGGAATTTCACTAGATAAAAAGAATTGAAATGTTGAACATAGAGCATAAGTTAATTTCAGTGTTCAACGAGATGCAAATGTTGAACATAGAACATAAGTTAATTTTAGTGTTCGAATAGATGCTTTTGAACCATGTAACAACCACCAAGCGAAGGCGGATGCAAATGTTGAACATAGAACATAAGTTAATTTTAGTGTTCGAATAGATGCTTTTGAACCATGTAACAACCACCAAGCGAAGGCGGTTTCCCATCCGACTCGTATTCTCAATCACCATAAACAAGTCACAAGGCCAGTCCATGACGTTAGTTGGGATCTACCTGCCTATGCCAGTTTCCGCCCACTGCGAGCTCTACGTCGCATTCTCAAGGTACACCACATAGCACCACATAGCACGTAGTGAAGGTATACATTGAAGACACCTCAAAACAAAGTGCACTGCTCAAGAATAACAGGAGGTTCACTCCAAATGTAGTCTACAAAGAGATCCTAGGGGAAGAAATAACCCCTTAGTTAAGGATGAATAAGGATGTACTACCTTTTCAAGGTATCATTTTTCACACGTCAACAATGAAAGGAAATTTGTGGGTATTTTTCGTAATAATAGATGGTTACTGCACACTTTTCTCATTGCGGACAAAACATTTACACACTCCCAACTTATGCCCAGCAACGCTGGACACCGTTACTTGTCCTATATTATAAAAATATATTGTATATTATAAAAATATACTGTATATATGTCTGTCCATGGGTCGAACTAGATCGAGCGGTTGATATTGATTTTGATTTTGTTCGGATGGCTATGATCAGTCCAAAGGCCTTCTTCGTTACCTTTTTTAGGCTTTTACCTGTGCTACGTCGATCGGGCGAAGCAGAAAAGAGTCTCGGGCTATGGCGGCCAAAGAGACAGACTATGCAGAGGCGCAGGAGCAGCAGCTATGGTTCTTGATAGCCACGGTGCCGACTTTGGTTACATTAAGGAGAGTTTAAGATCTGGAGATAGATAGGTTCTTTTTTTTCTTGAGCTCCAGCTACGGCGCACTCTTCTATTGAATGTTCCTTCAGCTGTGGTCTGATTCCGATGCCTATTGACTCTGATTCGGCCGGTGAGCCGCTGATAGATTTGGTCGAAGCCCCCTTTGGTTACCACAGATGTGGCCTTCTGTTGCTTCAAGATTCCAGGCTATAAGGTGCACAAAGTTTATCTTATGTATTTTCTTATGCTTTCCCAATATCCAGGGCATGGAGAAATCTAAGGCAGGGAGCATGTGCGATGCAGAAGAAGCATTTAGGAAACTTCCAAAACGAGTCTTAGTCTATGGAATGCATTGATAGCAGGCTTTGCCCAACATGGACAAGGCAAGGATGCTTTAGACAGCTTCGTTCAAATGCAGCAAGAGAATGTGAAATCAACTGACATCACGTTTGTGTCTGTTCTCTCAGCATGTAGACATGGCTGCTTTGTTAATGAAGGGTGCCACTGGTTTGGAGTCCTGAGTAAAGAGTATGACATCCCACCAGCATTGAATCACTATGCTTGCATAACTGATCTTCTTGGACGTGCAGGGTATATAGATGAAACAGAAAAGCTCACTAATCACATGGTATCATCATTTTCAATTTATTACCAGGAGTTTCTTAAACAAGTTTCCATTTTGCATTAGGAGAAATGAATCAGCAGAATGCTGGCTCAATACTGTGAACAGAAATTTGTAATCCTTCATTGATAAGAATGAAGATTTCCTTCCATGGGAACTGGTGGATACCACTATTTGCACATTTGTAGATAAGATTCAAGCTAAAAGGGTGATTCGGATTGCTTTTCTTTGTCTTTTGGCACCTGCTGAACGTCCTGTTGTCGTCTGTTCTTCATATGTTGGAAGGAAGGATACACGTCCAAGCCCTTTCTGCTGCACAAGAATCTTACTTGAAGGAGTGTTTTGCATCCAAACGTTCATCTTTGGCATTTGTTGGAGCGCCTCTTATGAGCTACAGTAACAGCCATAGTAGCACCTACCAAGCAGAATTATAGAGTAGAAGCATCTGTAGAAGCACCAGGCAAAAGTTCACTACAGACCATCTGTAGAAGCACCAGGCAAAAAGTTCACTCAGACCATAAGAGGATCACCATTGTACATAGCACCGGAAATGCTTATGGGGGATGGTTTAAATGAGAAGATGGATGTTTACAGCTTTGGAATCATAATGTTGGAAATTGTGGCAGGGCGAAGCATTCTCGATTTGACAGGATCAACACCGGTAGAAGCACTCAGAAAGCATTCCGCTGCTTTGATTCGCCATGCAAGAAAAGGGCCTTCATTCTTATGTAAGTTTTGATTTTAGCCTCTGTAGAAGCACCATGCAAAAATAACTGATTGGATTTCTTATATTGGGCTGTATTTTTCATTCTTGAGCTATGATTTGTTGAAGCACATGGGTCATATGTAATTTCAAGTTTATTTGTCCACATGCAGCATTTCAGGTCCTTGCACAACTCTGTGAGCAACCACCTCCATCCTCTATGATTTACATATATATCTGTGTATTATGCTCACAGATTTATTTATGTGCTTCCTTTATTTCGTAACAGGGCAGTAACAGGGCACATGGAAGAAGTATCATGCCTAACAACTGAAGCAGCTGTGAGAATGAAGGAAGTGCAGGTGAGACCTTAATATATCTGCATAACCTTTTCTACATTTGTTTGTGTTTGTTACAGTGGAGTTTAATAAGCCTAATACCATGATTTACTATGTCCTTAGAATTTCTGCGAGAGTTCACGAATGTTGTCACTAATGCACAACGGATTATTTCAGATGCCCGTCAAATGGATAGGAGCATATTTGATGCTTCAGGGCTGAGCATGGCTTAAGAAATAGGGGTTGCACTTTACTCATGATGCAAATCGCCGGTGTATTGATCAGTTAAAATAAATGAAAGCTTATTTGTAAAGTATCAGCATGGACAATAGCAGATTTGTGATATACATGGGCTAACTTTGAAGTTCAAAGACATGATATGGTGCAGATTAGAGAGAGACTATAATAAAAGCACACCTGTAGAACATAACTTCGACTCAAGGATGACAATTTAAGATTCAATGAAGTGGCAGATATGTTTGGTTGCCAAGGGCAGGGAGAACATTAGACAAAAAATGGAAAAGAAAAAAGAGAGAAAGGGCTCCAAAAGATGGAGGCAATGCAATGGAAAAGTTATAGAAGATCTATGGAATATCCATGACCATGAGGATGTTCGGGAGCAGATCTTATATAGCTATTGCATGTTTTGAGGGTCAAAAATAAATTAGATCATTTGCATTTTCACCATTGCTCTGATATTGCATGAAAATACTTTGAGAAGTTTATAAGGCCCAAAAATAGGTGTCATCACTAATATATACTTAATATACAATCTCAAGGAACATGGCATATAATATTTGATTATGATGAAATATCATTGACATGAACGTTAGAGGATAAGGGTGGGTCAAGCAAAAGATAAACAAAATCAATGAACTTCTAGACCAACTAAAACCCAAAGGTCGAAAATACATGAAGGTTACTTTTTCGATATGTCAAGGGGATCCATGTTGCTTTCAAAGATGATCCACCTTATTACCATGGAAGGGGAGTCCACAAATATGCTACACATGTAATCAAAGTATCTTTATTTGAGAACCAAAATATTATTACAGGCGTATAAAGCAATCTTGCAAGATTGGCATCATTTATTTTAACATCATCATAAATGCATCTATAATGTAGAAGCAATTTATTAGGTGGTCCACACTAGCTCCATGTATAGACATTGCAAAAAATAAATGAGATGAAGCTTCATACTGTTCTTTTTAACAACATCATCATGAATGCACCTATAATGGAATACAGAAGCAATTGTATAGGTGGTCCAACTAGATCCATTCAAAGCTCTCAGAGATACTGACGCACACTTTTCTTATTGCGGCCAAAAAAAATTTGCACCCTTTTCCCATTGCAGCCAAAACATTTACAGGTTACGCAAGTTATGCCCAGCAACACTGGGCACCGTCACTAGTAGTGAAATAATTTATAGAATGATAGAGATATCGTCTATGTATGGAAATGGTTGCCAAGTAAAAGTGTTTTGGTCAAGTAGTTATATGATATGGGTTGCCTTCTTTATGCTGCTCCTCTTGTACAGGTCCCATAGGCCAATTGGCCTCCGTGGACGATACAAAAGTTATCTTATCTTATCTTATCTTATTTTTTACAAGTGATGTAGTCGTACAAGAACAATTTTTCATACATAATTCCCGTATACAATGACTTTTTTCGCAATCTAAGGAACGCAGGTGGCATGTACACCTATAATAGAGGCAAAACACGCCCCCCTCCCCCCCCCTCTTCCGGGGAGAATTTGTTGAAGAAGCGATGGAATCCGTGGATGAGACTCCTTTGATCCCGCATGATCAAGTTTCGGATACAATGATGAAACGATCTAAATCTAAGAAAAAATGAGGATTGCTGAGACCCAAGATCTAAATTTGTAGATTAGTAGAACTTAGCTAGATTTAGAGTTATTATCTATGAACTGGACAAGAATAATTATGTAAGTATGTAATCAGAACCGAGAATCGTGATGATCTATGACGAAATGTAAAAAAAAAAAAAAAATAACTGTTATCGAAACATGAGATCAAAAAGCATAACCCCTAGATTGTGAATCCTTTTATGGATAACAAGATTGTGAATCCCTTTATCCCAGGGGGTTCACCGCAGGGTTGCCCTTAAGGCCAAATTTGTGTAAGCATATTTTAGAAGGTCGGGCAAATCATAGATTTACAAGAATAATTACGCTTGCGAATGTTTTTGTAGACATGAATATTTTTCATAGAAATGTAGGTGAATCATAGAATGAAGTGTTTTTTTTTCAAGTACGTTGTATGTAAGCAAAATTTTATTCATGCATAGTTAGTCAAGCGAATACACATTAACTATCGTTGCTTGATGCAATACCACAATTTAACCATTGCAAATAAGAATGTGGCTTCATTCTTGTAGATAAAATCAATCTATTGAAGGGGAGCTTTGTAGAAGAAACATTAACTATGCAAACCAAGTGGTCAAAGACAAATCCTTTCCAATTTGACTTTAGAAGTTTGCATTGCATTACAATAGCCAGAAAAATAGCTCTTAAATTATCATATGTACTTGATGGATACGGTGTATAGATTATCTTATGAAGTAAACCTAGAAAATTTAGCGATTCCTTGAGAATCTTCTAGATAGATAGATAGATAGATAGATAGATAGATAGATTGATTGATTGATTGATTGATTGATTGATTTTTAAGGTTACGCCACTAGAAGGGAAATAAGAGGAATCTACGGTTGTGCCGTTTAGCAAACGTGGCGAATTTCCAAGTAGATTGAGACTTTTTTGTAGGAAAGTTGGCTAATTTTCTTTTTTCCATCTATAACGGGCCCCTACTAGACCATAATGTCGAAATTTTTTAATATCTTAACACTAGATTTGTTACGGGAACTATTCTGGGTAACTGGTCCAGCATACCCTCTGCCACTTAAACCCATGCATCTAACAAGAGAAATTTCCATTTCACAAGACACTACCTTTTTTTAGAATCTTCACTCGATTCTTTATGACTATGAAGGATTTCATGACCAATAGATTTACTGATATGTTGTCATAATTGTCTAAACCTCACAGAATTCATCAGTTTTTCCACCAAGCCAGAACTGCATTCTTCAAACTTTCTAGCATAAAAAGGTCTAAACCTTTCTAAAATCGAATTTAATTGACATTTTATAATGGAATATATTGATATGCATGTTTTCATGTTTTAATGCTATTAGATGACATTATATGAAGTCACAAAACCATATTTAGTTAAAAAAAGCTGTTTGAGGTTGTGAATCGTTTCTCATTTACTATAACGAGTTTTGACGTAAGACTTGTGGCTATAAGTTGTAAACTCTAAGAGCTATAGTCCAGTAATTTTTTGAAGTGTTCATAAGTTATGGGAAGTTATGATGATCTCAATTTTTACTAAAGAATCTCTGATACAAAATCTAGGACAAAAATAGAACTGAAATGATATATAAGCTTTCCAAGGGCAATAAATGATGCACTCCATGGATTTCACTTATATCTACATAATAAACAATTTTATCAACTTAGATATAGTGAATAACCATGTTTTTTTTTTTTTTTTTTTTTTAGCAGGCTTGCCTAACCCGAGGTGTCCGATTTTCTGCAATTTTAAGCTATCCACGTGTCGTACCACATCAGCGTAATTCATTTCTTGTCGTTGGATTATGTAATATTCAATCATAGGGCTATGAAATTTAGAAAATCCAAGAAATTGCTTGAGTTAGTACGCCGGAGTTTGACTTAAGCTTCCTTCCAGCATGAAGCTTCTGCATTTAAACTCGTGTGCATGGAGAATCAGAATGCAGAGAGGACCTCTTGCCAAGGTTTAGAGAGTTCAGTGCCAGTGCCAAAATCTAAGCTTGATTTATGTTGCTTCGAAATGATTCTTTATGACTATTTACCCCAAATTGATTTGTTGGACCAGAAGAATCAGCTTTGGCATACCTCATTTTCTGAGCGGAAAGCCGTGGATCAAATACTATCCGCTACTAAGCTATTGCAATTTCATACAGCTTTGTATAGAGAGGTTGAGCTCTATGAGGAAGTATGTTTTCAGGCTTGGATCTATCCAGGTATTTTAAAGCAAAGTAGTCTAACCAAAATATTGTTTTTCCTTTCTTGGATTCTTCATAAAATTGAAAGACCTTTTGTCTTTCAGGTGTTTAGCTACTGCACTTGACGGGGGTATTGGTTCTGTTCGCATCGTGGTTCTCTGCAGTTTTCTTATATATAGGACTCAATAGCAATGAGGCTTGCTGCTCCTCATCAATGTTTGTTTCTCTGGGTGATAATTTGTATTCTTTAGCAGGGTTGCCTAACCCGAGGTCACCTCAATTCGGCGATTCTAGCCTATCCACGTGGCCTGCCACGTCAGCCAAACTTATCCCAAGCCGTTAGATCTTCATAATTTTGCGAATTTTTTATTTTTCTAAAACTTACTCCCCTTCTTCGAGAGGCATATCCGACCTCGCCAACACGGATGCCTCCAGCACTTAGAAGCTTAGGGTGTTTATATGATGCCTGGAAGCTGTTGGAATCCGTTTTTGATCCATTTGTAGTTTGAAATTCTGGGTTTTGTTTGTATCGTATACCAGGGCTCTTCTCAGAGCACTTTTCCTGCAATCCAGTATGAGCTATCCGGTTTGCCTAGCACGCAAATATTGGATGTTGTCGGTTGTCTAGGTACTTCTGCCCTTACGACAACAACTCTTCTTGGGCTGATACCTGGGACAAAAGGGATGCAACTACAAGCTTCAAGTCTAAATGGTAATGTGTTATAGGAGGTGAGTGATTATGGAGCTCAATTACAACCCCCTGAAATTCTTGAATCAAACCATTTGGATGAGCTGCCTTATGGACACATGATAACCTTCATCAAGACTTCCATTTTTCTCTCTCTAACTATGTGAGTTTCGAACGTTCTTTTTCCCTTTCAAATCGATCATGTTCTTCCTAGAAATGCTCACAGTAAAGCTTAATACTTGGATTTGTCTTATCCAGTTGCACCTGTGTTTGAAAAAATGCAATACCATGGCCCTTGCATCTGGTTTACTATCTTTACTAATGAATGCAAGAGTTGCGAGGGAGTAGCATCAAATTTATTGCTTGAGTTCTCCCATGCAGATATTAGAGTGAAATCTTTCATTTTGCAGCTTAACTATATAGATCTGTGTTTTAACCAGGTTGCTCATGGGCCTGCTACAAGTATGGGAGACCTCATGCCTGATGCATGCAGGTTCTAGAATCCCATTGTCTTAAGAACTTTAGATATCCTCCACAGGTCTGCCGCTTGTTAGAAAAAAAAAATGGAAGCAAACTAATATCCATCTCAGCAGTGATTGTGCCTATTGCTATAGTAAAAAAAGCTAAGCTGGCTTTCTCATCAGCAGTCGCTGTTGATAAGAGGACACAATGTTCATAACATGTAGTTTAAAGCTACTGGCAGTGGTATATGAGCAAATGACTGATCTAAGGAAAGAACATGAAAGTGGCTGTATATAAGGGAGTAAAATAAATCGTTATTAAGATATTGAAATCTCATTATGTTTATTCTGCTGCCTAGTTTGTAAAAAATCATCATTTGAGATGCCATGTTATGCATTATATTACAGTAAGAAGTATTTTTTATTTTTTATATGTTCTTTATGACATTATTCTGTATGATATTCACCTATCTAAACAGGAAGTGTGGTAGTCATATGCTCTCTTTTGGAAACAGCTTATTGCCACTTGATGAAGGCTGAATCGCAAACATGGAAGATCTCAAACATAATATCCTTCACTTTTCATGTTTCCTCAGCAGTCTCATGTTTAGGACTATAGTTCCCAGAGTCTTTTATGTTGAAGCACAAATCCTTTATGGTCAGATAACACTTGTTCTCTGTGATGCTGCAGTCTTATAGTCATATTTAGCCTATAATTCATCTGGCATGTCTGCAGCCTAAACACATACTTAGGCCTACTAGTTGATTTGATATGCAGTATCAATAGTTAAATGCTCATTCTCCACAACCCCACCACGGAATGGTCTCCTTGAGCTCGCTGGGTGTCTTATAAAGGTAAAGAAATGTTTTTCTTGTTGAACTTTCCAAATTTCATGTAGAGGCAGCAAATGTATTGTTTGTTTCAGGTTTCTGCAGTAGCAGACCTATTTGGCATTCAAAAACCTGGCACAACACAAGGAAATGTTGACGATAATAAGGGAGTGGCCTGATGGATATTCATGGGTAGTCACAAGAATACTGGTCTGTATAACAATTAGTCAATTAATCATATGCATGGTGATCTAAATCTGCAGGAATTAAATGCATGTTCTAGAGCAATGCTCATGCAAAAAATAGACCGTAGTGCAGGTGCCCTGGGTATGGTTTCATGGTATCCTTTGAGTCGTTTTTTAATTGTTGGTAGCCTGAGACATGCTTTTTGTTGATGTCTGCCTTTCAAGCACATTATACCAAGTAATTGACGTGGCAGTAGCTAGTGGCATACCATGGATGCCTTTGGAAATCTGTGAAACCAGCTAATAATCAGAAAAACTATGAAATTTAGATAGTGGATTACTGTTGGCAGAGTGTGAGTTGATTTGCCGAGAAATCATTTGTTAGCGCTGGCACTTTCACATGGTCATCTATTGGTTCATCAGGCAGATCTAAACAGACTTGCAACAAATACAAGGATGAATGGGCTCAGTGTGCCCTCTCATATTTGTGCAAAAACTTCTTCTGCTCCAAGGAGTACTCGGGTGATGGAGCATACAAATGCACTCCTGAAGGTAGCCAATGCTTGAAGCCTGAGAGGCAGATCTAGGCTAACATTGGACGTGCTTGGAGATGGTGATGGACTGGGTTGTGTGTCAGACCAAAAACCCCATGACTATATATCATGATACTCATAACCACCTTCTGTGCCTGGTTCAAATCCTGCATAAAGCTTAGTTGCATTTAACACCCCACATACGTGTACTACAACAGAGATCAAGGGCCTAGAACAAAATAATGAAGAAGAATCAGAAACAAGAACATCCATATTTTATTGCTACCATCATAAGCAACCCAAGCCCTGATATTGTAAGATGCAAGTCATCTTGAGAAAGGTGGTATGCTTTCATGGAAGTAGTATTGGTAACATCAATACCCACATGGTTGTTGGTTGTGCAACTCCATACGTGTCAAACTCCACTGCTACAAATTGGCCTTCGCTCTTGCATTATT
Source organism: Isoetes engelmannii (assembly GCA_011763485.2). NCBI lineage: Eukaryota > Viridiplantae > Streptophyta > Lycopodiopsida > Isoetales > Isoetaceae > Isoetes > Isoetes engelmannii. The sequence continues at coordinate 10,972 of JAANSK020256219.1, forward strand.
CTAAAATTTTACTCTCTGCTATAGTTCTAGACATACATAAAATGAAATAAAAGATCATAAATTCAATCTCAGTGAGCACGAGAAAGGCACAAACCTATGTGGACTGGAATGCTATGGATTTTTTACAAGCTTCATCTTTTTTATTTTGAAATGAGATTGTGCGTATATCACATTAAAAGACATGCAACTCATTACCTTTTCTCTACTAGACATGCATCTTGATGAAATTTCTCGTGTTCATAAATTGTATACTAGGATACTTCTGCCAGACCATGTATTGTGACATTTGATATAGGTGGTCAAAGTATATTTTGTAAAGGAACTGTGCATAAATGTGCCCTGCCTCTTATCTATGTTATTACTTGTAACAGGGTTGATATGAGTACTCCAGCTACAAATGAACTGCACATGCTTTGGTAGTCTAGCTTCAACATGGTTCTGCACGTACGGTCTTTTTTTGAAAGTTCTTTGCAGGATGGCTATGCTGTATTCAAATGATAGTTTGGTTGGACCTATAAAATGGAGACAACTAATTGGGTGTGATCAACAACATTGATAAATTTGCTCTGTAGCAATTACCTAAAGGGTTGTTTTTGAAACTTTAGATGGAAAACATACTGGGATGGTTGATAAATCTTATCAATGCATTGTTGCTATCATAGAATATAAGGCTATACAAAAATTTGGAACATCACAAATGCATGGTGATTCTTTTTGCAAGTTACAATGGCTCCCGTGAGGTTGAGAACATGGTTTTCAACATACTTCTCTAACTTAGAACCTCATCATAGACATCCTTGTTTGTCGCATGCAAGCAAATGCTCAATGGAATAAAGAAGGAAGGAAGGAAGAATATTTTAAGGAATAAGACGTTAATAATGTCCATTATGCATTCTTTGTTCTTCATGGAGTTCAGATGGTTTAGTGGTGAAGCATGCAACATGTATTTGCATTGATGCTTCTATTATTCTTTGAAAAGGACACATTTTTTAGTTAGTTTCTACGTAGATCACATAATGTCAAGAACTTCCAAGTAGCATGAAAGGCGTTTTCACTCATACCTTATCCTTAAAAAATACTCTTGTTGGCAAGTGTAGAAGATAATAGGCCTATGAATCCCATGACATGCTTTAAATGCATGAGATTGGCTGGTGTAACCCCAAATGCTATAACAATGGTTAGCTCCCGTTGATGTATTTGCAGACACACTAGTAGAGTCAATTAGGAATTAGTTTCTTGGAATGCATTCTTGTTATGTCATGTTATGTAGAAAAATGCTTGGGGATCTAGGCTACAATACAAATTGGTAGTTCTAGCTAGCATCAATAAGTACATCTTCTGCCAATCAAGAACACTTTATCCCATAGCCTGCGGGCTTCCGTGGACGTTAATAAAATTTCTATTCTATTCTATTCTTAAATATGAGAATTCCTAAGTATTTACATTAGAACATAGGAAGGAAGGAAGGAAGGAAGTATATTTTAACGTCCACGGAGGCCAAAGGCCTATGAGACGGATAGGACAAACTTGAGAATTGGATAATTCGAAAGAGCTTACGATGCATTTTGATGAAAGAGCTTATGTGACTTGGTATACTCTACAGGAAGATGACCAAGAAGTCCGTGATTTAATCTATGGAAGCCCCATACAGTCACACGTTGCCTTTTTTGTCACGGGTTCAACATCTCGTTGTGAAGGTGATCATGATCATTGTAAAGCTAATGGGGGAAGGACCTAGCCATGTACAATGGTGGTGGCCGGTCCCATTTGGGTGTGTACCCACCCAC